>BSBK01001670.1:600000-762500 GCA_027943335.1 Chamaecyparis obtusa
TCTTTGTTATTTACATCACTGTAAAAGAAGGTGATCATGTCTAAGGTGGTATTTAAAGCCTGAATTAACTTGGTATGATTGCTTCCCTAGTCACACCTAGCTGCTCTAGAAGGAAGCTATATTTTTGAAATAGCTAACCTAATGTTTTAATTCTCTGTATTCTTAGACATTGAGTTGGTCTTCATGTTGATTTTCCTTCAAGTGAAAATTGCATGGAGAGGCCCTATTCCACCCCTCGTATGCCAGCTTGGTGTGGAAATCAGTATGGACACAATTTAATGGGTAATAGTCTCCTAAGAACCTCTTTATACAACTTATTGCTGCCTTCAATTTAAACATAGATTTCTATGGTTCCCATCTTTTTGACATGGATTTAAGAAAAGGAGATGGAACGTGAGTTTTATTGATGAATAGTTATCAGATGGATGATTTTTATACTAGCAGTAAGCTAATATAATAGAATAGGGTTAAATAAACTTCTATTTATTTGCAGGTTCAGCTTTTTATTGATCTCATAGGACATACAGATGCAATGCCCTGTTTGGTTTTTGGTATGTCTACACATGCCGTCCTCTACAATATTTTAGATGTAGTATGGTATTATTTATTGGCTTTCAAAAGTTTTATAGAACTTGCAAATTGTCTACAACAGTAAGCTCAAGTATACGCTAAGCAGCAAAGCACAGGAAGAGGCAAAGCAACTGAGGGCAAAATGTTCTTCCAGGTGATTCTTCTTCGACAAGAAAGAGTGAGTTAATTATTTCTTGTTGCAAATCTAATTAATTCAAATTGGCATGATGAGCTTTGTAAGGAACTTCCATTTTAAATTAAAATTGTTTAGTCTTAATCTAAGTAACTTTCATCCTCTTAGTAGCAACTTGTTGATCCCCTCACCTTTTCTCACCACTCCCCATTTTCATCCTTAATTTTAATATATGTAGAATTTGAAAAATGTTCACTTAATTCCCACTTCCATCATCTCCTAGCATAAAATTATAAACCAAAAACTTCAATATCTATTTCACTGACTGCATACCCACCAATCTATAATTTCAAGAGGTCAAAGTTGTTAATACCAGGTTTTTTGCTGGCATAAATAACAATTATGTTTGGCTGATGCATGGTATATTATGGCCTTTTGTCTTGAGACCACATTCTATCAAATAGTTTTATATGCTATATGCATGAAGCTTTATGCCTTGCTTTCATTGTTGTTTGCATTACAGTGACTGTGGTGGGTATGACATGTTTTATTTTTATGATAATTTAGTGCTTTAATGTAAGGAATCCATTTTCATAGATAATACTAATTAGTTATTTTGTTTCCTTGGAATATGGATTTGCAAGAAAAATGTTTCAAATTCCTGACTACCATCTCTTAATCTTTCAGTTTAGACACTATGTTTTGATCTCCTTGGGAATGAATTGCTTTATTTCTTTTCACTCATGTTTATTTTTAGGTATATTTAGGCTTATGGTTTTCTTTTTTCCTTTTAAGATTGGTAAATGACTCATTATGAGTTTCTAATGTAGACATGAGATGCAGATCCAACAAAAGTTCATTTACCAGACACGGAGAAAAAGAGATGGCAAGCTCCTTCTAACCTGATTGTAGATCACAAGCAACAACTCTGAGGCAATGAGTAGATCACACAACTAACCACGTGTTTGAATTATGTGTTTTCAGGTAAAGAGTTGATCATCTCCAGTTCAAATTTAATGGAGGATTTATTTCTATTCTGTTCTTTTTGTTGTGTCCTATTATGTTCTTTCTCCTCTGTTCTATTAATATTCTCTTTGTTCTTTCTATTCTTTTCAATTTTTTGTGAAAGTTTGTTTTGTTTTGATTTTATTTTTTATTTTCTTTGTGTATAGCGTGCATGCTGGTCCTTTTGTTTTGTTTTGATTTTTCATCTTTATTTGTTCTTTGTTTTTTTGGGGGGTTTTGGTGTTACATTTTTGTGAGAGTAGAAGAAGCAGTGGAAAGAAAGAGGAGGCAGAGAAAATGAGGACAAAATCATCTTTCAGATAATTCTTCATTATTGCTTTTAAATTATAAAGCTTCATGTACATATCAATATGTATTCAACATTAGTTTATATTAATGCTCAACACATTATCGTTATATGAAGTTTGTTTTTAAGCATTTACTTTTTAACTTATTTAATGCAAGAATTATTCCATAATTGGTAATTTGTTGATGTTCATTTAAATTGTGAAATATTGGAACACATGTTGTTCATGTTCATTTAAATTGTGAAATATTGGAACACATGGGTAGAGATGCCCTTAGCTAGGATTTTAAAAATATTTTACCAGTGTTGGACTTTCTCGTGTGTTTGTTGCATAGTTTAATGTGAATTATTTGTCTTAGTTTATTCTGATGTTTGAGTAACTGATATCTGGACATACTGTATTGCTTGTTTTCAAAACTTGAACAAGCATGAATCCTTTAAATTTGTTACTTGTATAACACATTCAATAAATTGAAACCTTTGAAACATGAAGCCTTTACTTTAGGATTTTTCCCTTTGAAATTATGCATTGGTCAAACACGTGCATGATGTGATTTATTGGTTTGCAATTCTGAATAACTTATATGTTTACAAATGAAACAACTATCTATGAAAGTTTGAATATTATTAATTTTAAGTTGGAAGAGGATCACAAATGATGAAATATATGTATTGCAAGTGTGGAAGGAGTTGAAAGATATAGAGTTGGGGAGGAAAAGGCCTGCTTTGTTGGCTACAACCAAGAAGAATATCTATGTTGAATTTTCTAACTAGAAAGAAATTATTAGTGCACATAAGGGTGCTATAAATAGCTTTTAGGTACATCCATGATTTTCTTCCTGTGTGAGTCTATTTGTAATGATTATTGGAATTTTGGTAAGGCTATAATGATAAAGGATGAAGGTGGAACTCTTTGAGTAGGAGCAATAGTAGATGTAGAGGTTGTCATCAAAGTAGCAAGTAGTGAAAGGGAACTCAAGGAATGCATGATGTAGTTTATAATTATGAAAGGGAATATGAGATTCTTCAACTCAACAATAATTAAAGATCTACCTTGATAATAAAAGATCTAGACTTTCAGAAGGCACATGTATACCAAAAGGAGAGGGAAGTTGTCAAACTTTGAAAAAGTCTCAAGTGTTAAAAGTTCTAATTGGTTTTAGCTAACATTGGCCGTTGTTCTAGCTTTGGCATTGTTATTGCACACAATAGTGAGTCATTATTCCACATTTTTGGCTTTCTAGTTTTTAGAGAAACTTCACTCTATGAATTAGTTAGCTTTTTCTATTGCTTGCATATTTATACAGTGGTGTGCCTGACATATTTGATTCTAGAGATAATTTAATGATTTACTGTAATTTATACATTTTTATCTAACACATTAGTTATTTTGTCCCTTTGGATTATAAATCTATAGATAAATAGTTCAAATTCATATGTCCATTTTTCTCGTAATCTTTCAGTTTTCATACTATGTACGGTTAAGAATGCATGTTTTTAATTTGTTTTCTCTCATGTTTATTTTAAGGTAAATTTATGCTTATGGTTTTGTTTTCTTTATTTTAATCCTTTTGGCTTGAGTAAATGATTCATGGAATGAGATTCCAATGCATGCATGAGATGAAAAGTTAATTTAACTAATGTAGAAAAGAAGAGATGGGAAGTTTTGTTTGAATGTTGCTCTGGGGAAATGAGTAGATCACACAGCTAACTAGGTGTTGAATTCTATGTGTGGTGTTCCTATCAGTTTCTTAGACTATAATATCTCAGAGAGGTTAGGCTGAAATTTGACTAAGCATGGGTTTATTAGATAATGTTATCTAAAACACTGCAAGAGCAAGATTGGTATGCTTTGTAATGATCTCATGTTAATATTAATGGAGGATAGTCCACATTATTCTATTTTTTATTTTTTTATGAAATGCAAATATCAAAAGAATTTCAGCAATCTGACCTCTTCCTTTATTTTATTGTTTCTTATTTGCTACAATTTTATTTGTCATTATTTTAATGCAAGTGGCATTTGATAATGGAGGTATTGGTAGCAGGCATATAAACTGACATGTTCTATTGGGCATTTGGTATTTGACAATGCAGCTATTATATAGCATTGTATTGTTTATTGGCTTTCAAATATTTTCCCTAACTTGCAAATCATCACCAATAGTAACTTATAAAATCATCTAATCGAGCTTTGTTGGTCATGTATTTTACCTAGTAGTGAAGTTTGTTCACCATTGGAATTTAGTATTTGGTTCAAGGTTTAATATATTTTTGGATTTTTCATTTTGGGAGCTTTATAAGTTTGTTGGATTTATTCATTTTCTTTAATATTTGAAATGGAATAGAGGGATACTATATTCCTTGAGTTTTGGTTAATAGATTTTATAGTACAGAATGAAATTTTGATTTCTAATATTGAGATGTTTAAAATGTTTTTAAGATTTATTAGGTGGGTGCCATTGTTTTGAAGTTAAAGTGATTGTTGAGGTAGGCATATTTCCTAACATTTAAGATTGTTTTCACCAATATATTGTAAAATGTATGTGTTGTTTTGTGTCATGTTATGTGGTGTGGTGTGGTGTGGTGTGGTGTTGATGAAGGGTGCTCCCCTTAATACCACAAACACATAACAGAAATAGAGAAACAACAACAATATGCAAGAACAAAAAATTGGCTTCTTATTATCTCCACAAATGTGGAATTACAAACTTTTAGAATTACAATATGCAAAGCCACATGTGCATTCCCTTACAATATTCTGTAAGACAAAGCCTCGAATCAATACCCAGATCTACTACCCAGAACTACCTAGACAACACTATGGGCCTTCTTTATATAGGCAATTTCCACCGCCCGAGAAGGTTCCAGAAATTTAGCCCTTTAGGCTACCTAAACAAATAATTATTTATTTTTCACAATTATTACAATAGGGTCGGCTCAAAAGAAATACAAAATATGATTTTAGGTAACCCAACTTCTGGAGGCCATAACTTTTTAACCATAGCTCCATTTTTATATTGTAACCACTTTTCAGAAATGCCATGACAAGATCTACAGTGCTTCATAGGTGCTAGCACTAGTTAGCTGAGGGTCGATTATGATCTGGAGCCTCTAAGGCCTTCAAAATTGACCTGAAATATTTTGTACCCCAAATACCTCAATAAATTCACCAATACTGATGATGTGGCAATGAAACTTAGCTAGTAGGCTGAAATGACTAGGATGAACCTTCAACTGTGAAATCAAAACATTTTGAGATCATATGACCAACTTACTAAAAATAGTAAGTTTCCATAAATAGCAGCTTTGCACAAGATAGCCCTTATTGAAAAGCAAACAGAAATATTTTTGGGTGATGCAAGATTGCTCTTACACCCAGGATGCTCCTGCATCAGACACCTAGGGGTAATTTGAGAAGTGACCCTGTCACGACTCAGGTGTGCATAGAAAAAACAAGATGCTTAACCTCCTCCTTTGCTAGCCATGATGAATCTTCAATAGGTCATCCTTTCCATTTGACCAAATATTTTTCATATGTCTTGTTCCTTGTGCTTCTACCAACATGACTATCCAATATGTCATCAATCTCCTTGATATCTGAACTAATTGCTGGAATACTCCACTGTGCTATTGTAACGTCATCTTCAACGACTCCTTCATGATACTCTGTCAGATCTGAAATATTAAATACTGGTGAAATATTTAGCTCAGTAGGCAACTTGACCTCATATGCATTTCCTGAATCATACTTCTTTAGTATTTTACATGGCCCAAACTTCTTCATTTTCAACTTGTTATATGTACCAACCGAAAATCTTTCCTTCCACAAATGAACCATGACTTCATCTCCAACCTAAAATTCTTTATGCCTCCTTTTATCATCTTCCTTAGCCTTATACTGTGCATTCATCTTGGTAATGTGCTTCCTCACCTCCTCATGGATGTTCTTCAAATGTTCTGCAAAATCCTCAGCTTCAGCACTACTTATTTCTCCTTTATCTATCTTTCTCAACTCAGATGCATTTCTTGGACTACTCCCATATACAATCTGGAATGGTGATTTACCAGTGCTCCTATTGACATAATTATTGTATGCAAATTCTACCTATGGTAAAATCAAATCCCATCTTGTTGGCTTATCTCCAACCAAACATCTCAACAAATTTCTCAAATTCCTATTCACCACCTCTGTCTGTCCATCAGTCTGTGGATGATGTGACGAACTGAACTTCAAATCTATCTTCAACTTCTTCCACAATGTACGCCAAAAATATCCAATGAACTTAGTGTCCTTATTTGAAACTATACTCTTTGGCAAACCATGTAGTCTCACCACTTCTCTGAAAAATAATTCCACTACATGAACAACATCATTAGTCTTCTTGTAGGGAATAAAATATGTCATCTTTGAAAATCTGTCAACTACCACAAAAATTGAATCATGTCCCCATTGTGTCCTTGGTAAACCAAGAATAAAGTCCATACTGGTATCCTCCCAAGGCTTCTCTGGTATATGTAATGGCTGATACAACCCTGTATTCTACTTCACTCCTTTCGCCATCTGACATACTCTGCAACTCTGTACAAACTTCTTGACATCTTGTTGCAATTGTGGCCAATAATAATTCTCACTAACCAAAGTAAGGGTTTTATCATGACCAAAATGTCCAGCCAATCCTCCGCTATGGTTCTCCTTGATGAGATTATCCCTCATAGAACTTCTTTGAATGCACAACTGACTCCATCTGAATAGCATATCATCCTGAATGATGAAATCCAGCCACTTCATTCTCTCTAGAGTAATAGGTTCTTTACAAGCTTTCCAAGCTTCACCAAAATCAGGATCCTCTGGATACAAATTTTTGAGTTCCTTGAACTGAACCACCTCAATCTGCATCTCTGTCAACAATAGTTTGCTTCCGTTAAGCACATCTGCAACCCTATTAGACTTTCCATTTTTGTGTTTCAAAACAAATGTATAACTCTGCAAAAACTCAACCCATTTCAAATGCCTTTGATTCAACTTTCCTTGACTATTCAAATATTGCAAAGCTTGATGATCAGTATACAAAACAAATTCCTTAGGAAGCAGATAATGTCTCCACTTCTTCAATGCCTAAACTATAGCATAAAATTCTTGATCATAAAAAAAATATTTCCTCTTGGCATCATTTAACTTCTCATTGAAATAAGCAATAGGTTTACCTTCTTGGCTCATAACAACTCCTATTGCAATACCACTAGCATCACAGTCTACTTGAAACACCTTATTAAAATCTAGAAGTGCTAAAATAGGTTGTTCTATAACTTTCTGTTTCAACAGTTTAAACTCTTATCTACTCCATTAGTCCACTTGAACTCTTTTCTATCCCCTCTCATTGTTTCAGTTTGTTAGGAATAAGGTGTCTCAACCTTGGATAATTCCTATTCTTATTATTTGTTTTGTAAATGTATTTTTTGCAAATAATGTAATTAAGTGTGAGTGTACATGTCTAGTTGACATGTTGATGTGTCACTCCACTTGATGTGTCGACATCTTGTGCATAAGGAGATCATGACTGAAATGGTCATGATAGATTCCTATGACGTGTAAGAACTATTTAAGGAATGTGCTATGATAGGTGTAAGAGAATCTTATGACTTGGGCCTATTTGGGCACCCAAGAAGAAGTGGTTGGTGTGTGTAAGAGAATATGCCAAAAATAGGTTGGTATGATAGATTCTCTTACACTTTTCTTGTGACCGTTATTTTTGGTGGATTCTATGACAAGCTGTCATAGTCTATTCTAGGGATGGACGCCTATTCTTGGGATTGCATGTAACAACTATGTACATGTGGCTTTGTGCATGGGTCTTGGTGGTTGTGCCTATTTTTGGGTCTAGAGGAGTCTATATATATGATGCTGCTCCTATGGGAGAGATATAACAAAAATTTAAGTCTTGTTGGCTTTGTCTCTCAATTCCTGAAAGAACTTGCATTGCAAGTGTATTGTAATCTTTGTGTTGAAGATAATACATTGTGCAAGTTTTGGAGTGCTGGGGTTTTTTACCGAAAGGTTTTCCCCAGGGTATATCATTGTGTCATTCTCTATATTTCTGTATGCATTGTATGTGGTTGCAATATCTTTGTTAAAGTAGTTATCGAATCTAAAATTGTAAGGATTTATAAGAATTTGCACAATACTCTCCTATAGAGATTAGCGTAGGAAGCTATTTCCACACCTGAGTTTCCTTACAAGTGGTATCAGAGCTTGATCAACTTTTGATCCTAGTTATTGGGTAGGGTTTTTTGAGCTGATCTCAAGTTTGAGTGAGAGTTTTTTGCAAAGCATTCTGAATCTTATTTACAGATTGAGATGGAAAGTTCATCATATGGAAGAATAGAGGTGGAGAAATTTAATGGCACTAATTTCGAGTTGTGGAAACTCAAGATGGAAGACATGTTGGAAGATCATGACCTATGGGAAGAGACTTCAAATGCTACAAGACCAGCAACTATAGCTCAAGCAGATTGGGATATCAAAGACCGTAAAGCTAAGGGTCTCATAAGACTCTGTTTAACCGATGCAGTCCTTCTGAATGTTCTAGATGAGAAAACCATAAATAGTTTATGGGAAAGACTTGCGGCCATGTATTAGGCCAAATCTCTAGTGAACAAGTTGTTCCTGAGGAAGAATTTGTACTCTCTGTGAATGGAGGAAGGTGGATCCTTAACGGATCATTTAAATGCATTTAATCTATTAGCTGCACAATTGACATCAGCTAGTGTCAAGTTAGAGGAGGAAGATCATTGCTACACACTTTTGTGTTCTTTACCAGATTCATGGGACCATCTTGTGATGGCTCTTGGAAGCACTTTAGTCACCTTCAAAATGGATGATGTGGTGTCTTCACTGCTATCAGAGGAGATGTAGAGAAAGGCTTCCGTTTCAGAAAAAGAAGCCCTTGCTATTCATGGGAGATCCACTGAAAGAGGGAAGAAAAATGACAATAAGTCTGACAATAAGGGTAGATCTAAATCCTGTGGGAAGTCAAAGAATTCCAATAAGTCCAAGGCAAAATGTTGGAACTGTGATAAATCTGGGCACTTCCATAAAGACTGCAAAGAGCTGAAGAAGAAGAAGAAAGGTTCAGATTCAGCTTCAAAAAGATCTCAAGAAGATGGTGATGCATTCATCACAGCTTTGGTAGCCCATGCATCTAATGATGTGTGGTTGGTTGACTTGGGTGCATCTTTTCACATGACCTCTCATCGAAATTGGTTCTCAAAATATGAAGAGTTCAATGGTGGAAAGGTGTACTTGGGTGATGATTCTCACCTAAAGATAGTTGGACGTGGAAGGGTCACTATCAAATTTCCTGATGGACGAGTAAAGGGAATCAATGGAGTTAAGCACATTCTGAGTTTGGCATGAAACCTATTATCTATAAGTATACTAAATGATGTAGGTGTGCAAGTTGTTTTTTTGAAAGAAGGATGCAAGATGATGAGAGGATCGATAGTGCTTGCAAGGGGTACTAGGAGAGGTACCTTATTTCAGCTAGGTGCATGTATTCCTCTATGTAATAGTTCTTCATCCTCACCATCTGAACAAGTAGTGAAGAAGTCTATGGCTATTGGTTCCGATGGTAGTGCAAACACTTTGGAAGGTAAGCTTCTTGCAGAAAAGACAATGTTGTGGCATATGAGATTTGGCCACATTGGTGAAAAGGGTCTCAGAACCCTGAAAAATAAAAATCTCATTGAGGGGTTAAATGATTTCAATCTCGAGTTTGACTTCTACGAACACTGTGTCTATGGTAAACAAAATCATGTTTAGTTTTACTCTAGTTCTCACAAATCTTCTGATGTTTTGGAGCTTATTCATTCTGATGTATTTGGTCTTGTAAAAGTTCCTTCAATCTCCAAGTCTGTATTTTTTGTATCTTTCATAGATGATTATAGTAGAAGGACATGGATTTATTTCCTTAAAAGTAAGACACAAGTCTTTAGTTGGTTCAAGGAATTTAAAGCTCTTGTAGAGAATCAGACTAGTAAGAAGATTAAGTGTGTGAGAACTGATAATGGTGGTGAGTTTTGCTCAGTAGAGTTTGAACAGTTCTGTAAAGAACAAGGTATCGACAGGCATAAGACAACTCCTTATACCCCATAGAAAAATGGATTTGCAGAGATAATGAATAGGACACTGATGGAGAAGGCTAGGAGTATGCTTAGTGGAGCTAGTTTAGAACAAAGGTTTTGGGCTGAAGTTGTGGCCACTGCTTGTTATCTGGTTAACAGATCTCCTACATCAGCCCTTGTTGGTAAGACACCCATGGAGGTGTGGTCTAGTAAGAAGCCTTCAATTAGACATCTTCATATTTTTGGTTGTGAAGCTTATGCACATGTTTCAAAGGAGAAAAGATCTAAGTTGGAAAACAAAGTTGTTAAATGTATTTTCATTGGATACAGTGCTGGTGTGAAAGGATACAAGCTTTGGGATCCCATGACTAGTAAGGTGTTGTATAGTAGAAATGTTATTTTCAGAGAGCTAACATCTTCTCCTATTGTGCTACAACTAGATGAAGAAGAAAAGGAAAAAGATGTTGTTCAGTTGCCTCCTACCCTTGAGAAGACTGAACAGAGAGACCATATTAGGTCTAATGGTGAGGAGAGCTCTAGCAGCTCTGATAGTTCAGAAGAAGAGGAAGAACAACCTCAACCTTAGGCCTTGAGGAGATCCATGAGAGAAAGAAAGCAACCGGAAAGGTTTGGTTATTCTATGTTAGATTCTAGTTGTGCCTTTTCTTTGATTACTAACACTGATGAGCCTAGATCTATGAAAGAGGCTTTGGGCATGGAAGATGCAGGCTCCTAGATTGAGGCTATGGATAATGAGATGGCTTCATTGGAGAAAAACAAAACTTGGGACCTTGTACCTTTTCCTAAAGGGAGAAAATCTATTGGCTGTAAATGGGTGTTCAAGAAGAAATTCTATGTAGATGGCAGTGTTGAAAGGTATAAAGCTAGATTGGTTGCAAAGGGGTATTCACAGGTAGAGGGCATAGATTATGGTGAAATATTCTCTCCTATTGTAAAGTTGACATCCATTAGATTTCTATTATCTCTTGCTACATCATATGATTTAGAGATAGAACAGATGGATGTGAAGACAGCTTTCCTTCATGGTGATTTGGAGGAAGAGATTTATATGTCATAGCCTGAGCACTACATTGTTAAAGGTAAAGAATCCTTAGTTTGTAGATTAAAGAAATCTCTATATGGTTTGAAGCAATCTCCTAGGATGTGGTACGTTAAGTTTGATGCCTTTGTGTTGTCAATTGGATTTGTAAGATCAAAATTAGATCATTATGTTTATTTCAGAGTTGAAAATGATCGCCTTCTTATTGTTGCATTATATGTTGATGATATGTTGCTATTTGAGAAGGGTAAGGGTATGATTTCTGATTTTAAATCTCAGTTGTCAGCACAGTTTGAGATGAAAGATCTTGGGGCAGCTAGGTACATCTTGGGTATGGAAATCAGTAGAGACAGGTCTAACAAAAAAATTTGGTTGAGTCAGAGTAAGTATGTGAAGTCTGTATTGGATAGGTTTAGCATGACAGATTGTAGACCACTATGTGTTCCTATTTCTATGGGAATAAAGTTATCTATAGATGATTGTCCAAAATCTCCTAGTGAGGTGGAGGACATGAGTAGAGTACCTTATGCTAGTGCAGTTGGCAGTCTTATGTACGCTATGGTCTGTACTAGACTAGACATTGCCCAAGTAGTGGGAGTCCCGAGTCAGTTTATGGCTAATCCTGGATGAGTACATTGGGATGCAGTTAAGCGAGTATTCAAATATTTGAGGGGTACATGAGATTACTCCATATGTTATCATGGTAACTCTTCTGGATCTCCGCATTCGGTTTGTATTCATGGGTTTGTGGATTCAGATTGGGCAGGTGATAATGATAGCAGAAGATCCACCAGTGCTTATGTGTTCACTATGTTTAGTGGTCCCATCAGTTGGATAAGTAAGCAACAACTTGTGGTTGCTTTGTCCACTATAGAAGCTGAGTACATGGCTGCTACTCATGCTTGTAAAGAAGCCATTTGGCTTAGAAGATTGTGTTCTTATGTTGGTGTTGATGCAGAACAAATTACTATTTGGTGTGACAGTCAGAGCGCTATTTGCCTTGCAAAGAATCCAACTTTCCATGCCAAAATGAAGTACATTGATGTGCAGTTTCACTTTGTGAGAGATATGGTGGAAGATGGAAAGGTAAATTTGGAGAAGGTAGATACTGTGAAGAATGTTGTAGATGCATTAACCAAACTAGTGGGCACTGAGAAGTTCAGATGTTGTTCGGAGTCTATGGGCCTTTTGGCCTATAGCAGTTAAAGTTCTTGTTATGTTCCTGCTGCTCTTACAAGGTGTTCGACAAGTGGGAGAATGTTAGGAATAAGTTGTCTCAATCTTGGATAATTCCTATTCTTATTATTTGTTTTGTAAATATATTTTTTGCAAATAATGTAATTAAGTGTGAGTGTACATGTCTAGTTGACATGTTGATGTGTCACTCCACTTGATGTGTCAACATCTTGTGCGTAAGGAGATCATGACTGAAATGGTCATGATAGATTCTTATGATGCGTAAGAACTATTTAAGGAATGTGCTATGACAGGTGTAAGAGCATCTTATGACTTGGGCCTATTTGGGCACCCAAGAAGAAGTGGTTGGTGTGTGTAAGAGAATATGCCAAAAATAGGTTGGTATGACAGATTCTCTTACACTTCTCTTGTGACCGTTATTTTTGGTGGATTCTATGACAAGCTATCATAGTCTATTCTAGGGATGGACACCTATTCTTGGGATTGCATGTAACAACTGTGTACATGTGGCTTTGTGCATGGGTCTTGGTGGTTGTACCTATTTTTGGGTCCAGAGGAGTCTATATATATGATGCTGCTCCTATGGGAGAGATATAATAGAAATTTAAGTCTTGTTGGCTTTGTCTCTCAATTCCTGAAAGAAATTGCATTGCAAGTGTATTGTAATCTTTGTGTTGAAGATAATACATTGTGCAGGTTTTGGAGTGCTGGGGTTTTTTACCTAAAGGTTTTCCCTAGGGTATATCATCGTGTCATTCTCTATTTTGCTGTATGCATTGTATGTGGTTGCAATATCTTTGTTAAAGTAGTTAACGAATTTGAAATTGTAAGGATTTATAAGAATTTGCACAATACTCTCCTATAAAGATTAGCGTAGGACGTTGTTTCTACACCTGAGTTTCCTTACACAGTTAAGGGTCCACAAATAATGCTAAAATTTTTGATAAACTTTTTGTAAAAGCTAGCCAAACCATGAAAATATATTACCTCAGTAGCACTCCTTGGAGTAGGCCATTCAATGATAGACTGTACTTTCTTTGGGTCCATTTTTAGACCTTCTGCTGAAACTACAAATCCCAAATACACTAACTCTTTCTTCACAAAATTGCACTTCTTCAAATTTATCACAAATTTATTTTCTCTTAGCTTCTCAAACACCATACGAATATGCATCGTATGCTCTTCCATCATCTTACTAAAGATCAAAATATCATCTAGGTACACAATGACAAACTTACCTAGAAATGCTTTCAGAACCTCGTTCATGAGCCACATGAAAGTGCTCGGTGCATTGTTTAGCCCAAAAGGCATGACTAACCACTCATACATTCCTTCCTTTGTCTTGAAGCCAGTCTTCCATTCATCTGCTTCTCTGATCTGAATCTGATGATATCCACTCTTCAGATTTATCTTTGAGAAATACATAGCCCCACTCAAACAATCCATAATATCATCCATTCATGGCAATAGAAAATTGTACTTGATTGTGATCTTGTTTATTGCCTTGGAGTCTGTACACATCCTCCATTCTCCATTCTTATTTAGTGCTAATACTACTGGTACAACACATGGACTCAGGCTCTCTGAATCAATACCTTATGCAATAACTAATGTACTTGTCTGTTCAACTCTTCACTTTCTACTAGTGTCATTCTATGTGCTACCTTGTTTGGAAAACTAGCCCCTGGAATCAAATCCATCTGATGACTGATTTTCCTTACCGGTGGTAATCCATCAGGTACATTACTAGATACAATATCCTAAAACTCATTCAACAAATCTGCAACTTCTACAGGTACATCCTCTACTTCCTCTTTACCAGCTTTTGGAATTAAAGAAAAACACACATGCTCATGCCTCATACCATCTAAGAATTTTCTTCCATCAACAAATGTTATTCTTGCATTACCACATACCTTTTCTTCGGTCCCCTTCAATGGCTTTAGCTTATGTTGCACTCCATCTTTTGTCAAGGAATAGGTATTCACATGACCATCATGTACAACACATCTGTCAAACTGCCACGGTCTACCCAACAACATATGACATGCATCCATAGATATGATATCACATAGTACCTCATCTTGGTACCTGCTGATCTTGAACTTTACTAGGCACTGTTCACTGACCATGACCTTGTGGTCATCCTGCACCCAGGCAATCCAATATGGATGTGGGTGTTTCTATCTCTTGAGCTTCAACTTTTTCACCATCTCTTATAACACCAAATTGTCAGTGCTTCCACTATCAATAATCACATCACAACATTTACCTTCACACTTGCATCGAGTGCAAAATAGGTCCTCCTTTGTTCAAGTTCATTCTCACCACTCAGCAGGACTCTTCTGTTAATCAACATTTCTCCTCTTTCAGCATCTTCAAAATTTGATGATCTAGTATCTTCATCTACATGTGCAACTCTGGCCTAGCCTTCATTCCTCCTATCCATCCTGCCTTGGCATTGAGGACATTCAAATGCCCTATGACCTTCTTCTCCAGAGTGAAAACATGTTCCACAGAAGCCTCCTCTTCCTAAACCTTGTCCTCTTCCTCTTCCTCTCTAATCTCTATTGTTTTGACCTTGGAAATGATTGAAATTGTTTCCTCTTTGATTTTGACTGCTAATGGCCTCATCCTTCTTTTTTGGATCTTCATTTCAGCCTCCATATGACCATCCACAAGATCATCCACCGCGACCTCTTCCATTTTGTCTGCTCTCAAACTTCTTGTTCATCTTTTCATCTACTTTTAGGGCAAACTGGTATGCCTCTTCAATACTATTCATTCGAACCAGATTCAACTCCTCCTGAATGCTTGGCCTCAACCCATTAAGGTAACGAGCAACTTTCTCCTTATCAGCTTCCGCATGGCCTGTTCTGATGAGGATTCAATAGAACTCCTTTGTATACTCTTGAACAGATCATCCCGCTTGCTTCAAACTTTACATTTTATTCAATAGGTCAAGCTCATAATCAATAGGGATGAATTGTCACTTCAATTTATCCACCATCTGATCCCATCTTGTGATTTTATCTTTCCCTCTTCTATTTTGCTCCAATTGAATCTCTTGCCACTAGATCTTCACATGACCTTTTAGTCTGGCCTTCACGAATTTGACCCTATTAGGATCCTCAATATCTTCACTCAAAATATTCTTCACATTCATTGATCCAGTCAATCAATTCCTCTGGGTTAAGATTTCCAAAAAATGTCAGAACCTCAATCTTAGGTCTTTTCTTGATCTTTGAGATGGATCAGAAAAGTCTTTCTTCTTCCTGATTTATAACTTTGACTTCTCTTTCTTGATCTTCTTCTTTGGCTTCATCCTCACTTTCGTCTCTGACATTAAGATTCATTCCTCTACGAATCTCCTCTTGCATTGCTCACACTTGTCTCTGCAGTGCCCTAACCTTAGGTCTTACAACACCAACTCTTCCACCACGTTCCCTTCGTGGAGGCATTTTAATGCTTCTCACTGAAACCCTAACCATGGTCCTAGTGCAAACTACCTCACAGTTGGCAATCTATTTACATGCTCAGGAACTCCTGCTCTAATACCACTTGATGAAGGGTGCTCCCTTTAAAACCACAAACACATAACAGAAATAGAGAAACAATAACAATATGCAAGAACAAAAAATTGGCTTCTTATTATCTCCACAAATGTGAAATTACAAACTTTTAAAATTACAATATGCAAAGCCACATGGGCATTCCCTTACAATATTCTGTAGGACAAAGCCTCGAATCAATACCCAGATCTACTACCCAGAACTACCTAGACAACACTTGGAGCCTTCTTTAGATAGGCAATTTCCATCACCTGAGAAGGTTCTAGAAATTTAGCCCTTTAGGCTAACTAAACAAAGAATTATTTATTTTTCACAATTATTACAATAGGGTCGGCTCAAAAGAAATACAAAATATGATTTTAGGTAACCCAACTTCTGGAGGCCATAACTTTCTGACCATAGCTCCATTTTTCTATTGTAACCACTTTTCAAAAATGCCATGATGAGATCTATAGTGCCTGATAGGTACTAACGCAAGTCAATTGGGGGTCGATCATGATTCGGAGCCTCTAAGGCCTTCAAAATTGACCTGAAATATTTCATACCCTAAATACCTCAATAACTTCACTAATACTGATGATGTGGCAATGAAACTCAACTGGTAGGCTGAAATGACTAGGATGAACCTCCAACTATGAAATCAAAATATTCTGATATCATATTGTTGGCATTAAGTATGTTTGTCATTAGTGACAACACTTATTTAGATTCTGTGTGCTTACCGAGCTTCACAGTGTTTACCAAGAAATCTGAGCAGAATAGTGCTTACCGAGCAGACCGAGCTTCATAGTGCTTACAGAGTTATCATTACCGAGTGATGAGATGAGCAGTGTTTACCAAGTGCCAGCATAGTAAATAGGGAATTCAATTTCTACCGAGTGACACTATATCTACCGAGTCTCCAGTGTATATTGAGTTTGAAACTATGACCAAGTGGTTAGTATGGACCGAACCTCCACTCCTACCGAGAGCATGATGATGCTGAGTAACGCAGTGGACACCAAGTATCAGAAAGTCACCGAGTTAGTTTGCAATAATCGAGTAACTATATTTGGGCCGACTTAGTAATATTTGTGTTTGTGTTAGCTTGTTTAAGGGCCAACTTTGTAATTATTTTGTAATTGTTGTGAATTGATTTAAAAGTAATGTTTTGTATCATATCCAAGGGGTGTAAGTGAAAAAGTGAGAAGTTTGTAATGAAAAGAATATGTGCATATGCGAAGATGCAAGAAAGGCAGAGATAAGAAAATCACAAAGGGCTACAACAGTATAAGGAGCAGCAGAGATATATCTATCACAGAAGGTGATCAGTACATCAAGGAATCTCAATCAGCAAATTCAGTTGCAAGTAAGAGATCTACTATTTCATCCTAATAGGTGAATCAGCATCAAATCCTTTAACGGGGTAGACTTAACAGTCTTTTGTAAAATATCTTAATCAAGTACATACTTCATTGTATGTTTGTAAATCCTCTAACAAGGTGGACCTAGCAATCTTTATTGCTCCTAATAGGCCAGATCATCAGAAGTGATCATTGTAAGCCTTAACTGACCAACTTTATACTACAGTATTGAATTTTTGTGGGTATCATCCCCACCCTAGTTTTACTTTCTATTTGGAAGGTTTTTGGGTCACCAAATCTATGTGTTCAAAGTGTTATGAATGTTTTATTCCTTCAATTACTCATGCATGCAGTTAGCTTATTGATCTAAATGTTATTTGGAATGTTGTTAAGATCTGCAATTAATGGAAAAGTTTTGAAGTTACTGATTCACCCCTCCTCTCTCAATAACTTGGCTAGTCTTGAATATTTCCAACAATTGGTATCAGAGCTTTGTGGCTCTTAGGATAAAGTTTGACAACTTGAGTAAAGATCTAGGACAATGGAGATATTCAAACTTAACAAAGTAATTCAAAATGAAAAGCTAGATCTGAAAATGGCCATAGCTCAACTCAAGGAAGCAAAAGAGCATCTTTCCCAATCCCTAAAAAGAAGGAAGGAACTTGCAAATCAGATGAATGACCACTAGTATGTTGAAGAAAAGATTGAAGGTTTTTTCCCTTCAAGGAGCTCAGATGAAGCAAACAATGCAATCAAAGAACTCCTAGAAAAGAATGGATCTCTGCAAGAAGAAGTAAGAAAATTGAAAAGAGAACAGGAAATTCAGTCAACAAGATTCTGTGAAATCTTGGAACAAAGAAACAAGATGAAAGATGAAATAGATGGAAAGAACAATGAAATCCAAAATCAAACTCTTCATGTAGAAAACCTTATTGATCAAGTCTCTAATGCAAATGAAGAAATTTTGATTCTGAGATCAGAAAATGAAAAGGTAACAGAGGAGTTGAGATCTGAAAAGAAAATCAGTTTAAGATTGGTGAATGACCTAAACATTGAAAGGCAAATCAATGAGAGAATGATGAAATCTCAAGAAGATATGAATTAGCTGCATAAGCAAAAAGGAAAAGCAGGACTTGGATACAAAGAGGAAGGTGAATCCTCTAATCAAGGTACTCAAAAGAATCAGAAACCTACTTGTAATCACTATGGAAAATTAGGTCATACTTCAAACAAATGTTGGAGGAATGGAAAAGAAAAATTCAATGGAAAATGCTACAATTGCAATCAGCATGGTCATAAAGCAAATGAATGCAAGGAGAAACCAAGATTTGAAGGCAAATGTCACAAATGTAACAAACAAGGTCACAAGGCATCTGAATGCAGATCTAAAACATCCAATATAGCAGAACAAATTGTGAAAGCAATATTTGGTTGGGATTACAACACTTGGTGTAGGTGTCATTACTGTGGAGAATATGGACACATTGGCATAAATTGTGTAAGGCATCACTTGAGAAAAAGGGATACTACCATAAGATGTTATACATGCACTGAACTTGGTCATATAGCTAAAAATTGCATGAATATAGGCAGAGTTGCAGATGAAAAGAAAGCAAAAGTAGATAGTATCAAGAAGTAGATGAGACAACAGTGGATTCCTAAACCTACTGAGCAAACCAGTCCAAGTAATGAAGTCACTCATGAAGAGGGTGGCTCTATCAATTCCAACTAAGTCTCCAAGGAAGCATTGGAACTGTATCTTCATAGAAAAATTCCAAACAGTTCCAGAATTGAGAAGAAAGAAAGATCCAAATCAGTATGCAAGATACAACAGGATCACAGGAAGGTCAGTATTAGTTACCACCGAGCAAGGTCGGGAGTAACCTAATTTCATGTGGTTACCGAGTAAGTTGGAGCAGTATGAATTCTTATATTCGTCGAGTTGCGTAGTCTTCACCAAGAAATCAATGCAATAGTGGATGACAACCTGTCCTATACAATTCTAAACTTACCTACTTCCGTACTAAGCATTAATGACAAAGTTTTAACAAAAAGCATGAAGTCAAGTTCATTCTTCACCGTAAATTTTAGCATATTGAGAGCAGAGAGATTTCTTAGTGCGATCAAGCGATTCGAAGCAAAATTTGTAGCATAAATTTTTGAAAAATTTTCTTTGTCTACCGAGCTACCATGGCATCAACCAGCACCAAAGTGAAGAAAGGTTTGGAAATTTTGGTCCAAGGAGAATGGAAGGTGCTAGATTTCAAACTCATGCCCATGGTTGCAGAAACCCTAGACCTGAGTGGAGCTCAATCGCAAATTCCTCCAAAGGTACATTCTAATTTTCTCTGACATTTTGGCATCTCCATGTAAAATATTTGTATATACACCTTTGGCATTATTGTCAAAAAGGGGGAGAGTATGTGATGAATGGGGGAGATATGAGAATAGGAGATATAGGAGATATAAGATACTTGTATATATGTATAATGTATGGGGTAGACATGAAATGTATATACAATAGTATGAAAAAGATAAATTTTTGAAAAAAAATCTAAAACAGATTCAACATGATTTTTGTATATAAGTTTTGGGCAATAAGTGTTTTTCTCACTAATGCCAAAGGGGGAGATTGTTGGCATTAAGTATGTTTGTCATTAGTGACAACACTTATTCAGATTTTGTGTGCTTACCAAGCTTCGCAGTGTTTACCAAGCAATTCGAGTAGAACAATGCTTACCGAGTAGACCGAGCTTCGTAGTGCTTACCAAGTTATCATTACTGAGTGATGAGATGAGCAGTGTTTACCAAGTGCCACATAGTAAATAGGGAATTCAGTTTCTACCGAGTGACACTGTATCTACCGAGTCTCCAGTGTCTACCGAGTCTCCAGTGTATACCGAGTTTGAAACTATGATCGATTGGTTAGTATGGACTGAGCCTCCACTCCTACCAAGAGCATGACAATGCCGAGTAATGTAGTGGACATTGAGTATCAGAAAGTCACCGAGTTAGTTTGCAGTAACCGAGTAACTATATTTGGGCCGACTCAGTAATATTTGTGTTTATGTTAGCTTGTTTAAGGGCCGACTTTGTAATTATTTTGTAATTGTTGTGAATTGATATAAAAGTAATGTTTTGTATCATATCCAAGGGGTGTAAGTGAAAAAGTGAGAAGTGTGTAATGAAAATAATATGTGCATATGCGAAGATGCAAGAAAGACAGAGATAAGAAAATTACAAAGGGCTACAATAGTATAAGGAGTAGCAGAGATATATCTATCACAAAAGGTGATCAGTACATCAAGGAATCTCAATCAGCAAATTCAGTTGCAAGTAAGAGATCTACTATTTCATCCTAACAGGTGAATCAACATCAAATCCTTTAACAGGGTAGACTTAACAGTCTTTTGTAAAATATCTTAACCGAGTACATACTTCATTGTATGTTTGTAAATCCTCTAACAAGGTGGACCTAGCAGTCCTCATTGCTCCTAATAGGGTAGATCATCAGAAGTGATCATTGTAAGCCTTAACCAGCCAACTTTATACTGCAGTATTGAAGTTTTGTGGGTATCATCCCCACCCTAGTTTTACTTTCTATTTGGAAGGTTTCTGGGTCACCAAATCTGTGTGTTCAAAGTGTTATGAATGTTTTATTCCTTTAGTTACTCATGCATGCAGTTAGCTTATTGATCTAAATGTCATTTGGAATATTGTTAAGATCTGAAATTAATGGAAAAGTTTTGAAGTTACTGATTCACCCCTCCCCTCTCAGTAACTTGGCTAGTCTTGAATATTTCCAACACATATGACCAACTTACTAAAAATAGTAAGTTTCCGTAAATAGTAGCTCTGCACAAGATAACCCTTGTTGAAAAGCAAACAGAAATATTTTTGGGTGATGCAAGATTTCTCTTACACCCAGGATGCTCTTGCATCAGGTGTGGTGTGGTGTGGTGTTGTGTTGTGTTGTGTTGTGTTGTGGTTGTCTTAGGTCAATTAGGTGAGGCCATGCAAGATTCCACCTTCATGTGGTTGGCCTTGTTAGTAGAGGATGTTTGAATAAAATATTCTTGAAGCTAAGAAAAGCTTGTGTAAACATTCTTGTTTGAAATAAAAAAAATGTTTTATAAATTTAAGATAGTTTATAGTACATGCATGACCAAATCTCTAAATTAATGAAAATTGTGATTTAGAAGCTTTGAAAGGTTGCTAACATATTGATTTGTTAAAAATATGGTCCTCCCATTTTTTAGTCTCTTGATCTCATAATAGTTTTTTAATCTTCGTTTCCTTCAAAGATTGACTCTCTAAATCTACAACTTTGCTTAACTGCTCAACTCAATAGAGGTTCCTTGCCACACAAACTTAACTAGGAGCCAAAAATAGTAATTTATAAGTATTAAATTGGCGTAACAACCACTCAAGAAATTGAACATGGGAGGAGATTATTAGATTAAATATTCTTAGCGATACACCTATCCTCAACAATCTCAAGTTTCATTTCCTATTATTCACTTTCATGCTCCATCTACTATATTTTCTATTCCCCATGATAACCCTCTCATTTTGACCTTTGAACACTCCTTATGTTGCTTCATGTATCATATCCTATGTAACCTCAATATTTTATCTCATGCACCCAATATTTACCAACCCATCATTGCTCATGTTCTCTCTTTCATTTACATCTCCATCATCAATCTCTCCACCATCAATATTATTAGCAAGACAAGATAAAATTTAAAGTAGGGTAGTTACTTATCTCCAAGCACTAAGTTAGACATAATAACGAGATAAAATATGACTTATATTGATTCACTCCCCTCTCAGTATAAGCATGTGGTCTTGTTCATACTTATGACGTATGTATAAGATACTCTATATTACTTTCAATTGACTTTTGGTAGTGGCATGGAGGTGATAGATGCCAAGAATCTTATCAATAGCCATTTGTTATATTTTGTCATATTTATACATTACTTGGTGATGACAATGAGAACACGATGCTTCTATTTTCAACATAGCTAGTAAAATGATTTATTAGAGTTAGATATCATAGACTACAAATGCATAAGATGTTAACCAATTTTTAAACCACTACAAGGTTAGAAAGGATCATGTGCAAGTGCAATTGGAATAATAGGTGTTCCAGGAACCATAGAAACCTTTTTGACTATTTGTGGAGTTAATCCTTCTTTCATCAAGTTGGATGCTCCTTGAGGTAAGAATTTTACTTTTTGATATTTTCTTTTGCTTAATTAATGTTTATGGTTCAATTACATCTAAAGAAAAAAAATACAGATATGGACTGAGTCATAATCTCAAAGCACCCCAATTTCAACAGTAAATTTATCCTCAAGGGATAACTCAATGCAATTCTCTCTATCTATAGTTACAAAAGTGGGGTCCTTTATTGCACCAATTTAGGCTTTATATGTGGTTCATAAGAGAGGATTTAGAGGATTTAATGAAAAAAAGAAAGTGTCTCTAGCACTCAAATTTCTTCAACACAACACCACACTTGATGCTAAAATTGGTATGGAGAATATCTGATAGTTTCTCATCCCTTTAGAGTAAGGTGTTACAAAGAAAATATGTGGACAATGAGGACCCAAGTAGAATACTAACCATCACTAATCCTTTGAATGACTTTGTGAAGGTTAGAAAATTATGGAGGATGTGGAACCAAAAAGTAATAGATTGTGTCCTCAAAACAAATGGGTAAACGGTATTGAATGAGAATATAATTATCTCAATGTGGTGCCTATCTATTTAAACTCAATAATGAGTTGGGAAAAAATATTTTTTTAATACAATCTAATGAGGATAAAATTATTTGATTCAAGTCTATTTCTATCAAACCCTTGTGGTTGATGGATCTTTGTGGGGAGCATATGTTTCACTACAAGAGAGTTATTTTACACTTATTGCCATACATAATAGGATTTTAATTGGGGACAAACTAAGATTAAATGGTATCTTAAGCCCCCGAAGATATGATATTTGTTATGCTTTAATACACATGAAACTATTAATATTCTCTTATTGTAGTATCATTTTTGTAGATAATTTTATTAGTGGTTACTTAGATGCTAAGTTGGCCAAGGGTCTTTTAGGAAAACATGAAAGAAAGAAAAAACATAATATTTAAAGAAACAAGTACAAATTGGATAAACCATAAAAAGAATCAATAATAGACTAAGTGAATTGTTAATAACTAAATATTAAAAATAAATGAAAAGAACTCAAACGATGTTATATAATAATGAAACATTGAACTTTATTAAACTTTTGTTGAACCATAACACAAATGAATGCTAGGAAAAATCCTAAGAAAACAATTGAGGGAAGATAGATGGCCCCTTAGAGTGGAGGATTGAAACTAAATTCAACACGATATCTCAGTGTAACCTAAGAGCTTAATGTGCTAGATACATTTTAAGAGAGTAAAATTTCTCTTATTTGGTACATATCGAAAAAAATCCTCCCGATTCAAACAATGAGCCATTTATGAAGGAATCCAACTATACAAATGGAAGGAATTTAGATATAGAAATTGAAATAATTACATTAATATACAATGCAATTAAACATAAATTGAAGTGAGAAATGATCAAATTTAACCGTAAATATTGATCAAGATCTATCAAATTCATGAAATTTGAAGAGGTAAATGTGGAGAAAGATGTGTTCAACTCACGCCAAATAAATAATTTGTTATTATTGCTGAACTCATATTTTTCTTTGAGAAGAACTTTATATTATAGTATTAGTAGATATCAAAGGTAGACCATGCAAATGCATTACAAAAATCAATCTTCTCAAATTATGTTGCTCTTCATAATTGTCACAATGATCAGGAGCACTATAATTGCAACTATATGAATGAATCAATTAATTAGAGGTCATATTTATGACTATTCTCTTCTAGAGTTATTGTAACAATTTTTATTGGCCTTTTTAGTAGGAAGAAATTTAGGAAGTTGGATATCAATATGCATACATATAGTTCATCACACATATATTTTGAAGGCTACTGCAAATGTGATTATAACATAGTTATGGAATAAATTATTGGAGTGTTTAGTGGAATGGAGCTAAAGAACAATTCTTAAATCAGGGAATGCTTGAAATTATTTTATTTAGGAGTATCAAAATGTAATATGGATGAAAACATAAGTTTTGTATGAAATTGTTTCTGGCTACGATTGTGTCTTAGATTTTGCATTAACATTTTAGATTATACTCTATGATCCATCATAAGGATAAAATAAGTGCTAGAAGAGTGCAAAATGCATAAGTTTTGTGAGCAAAACACAAAGTGCTAGAATAGTGAATACATAAGTCTTGTGAGTAATCTTTCAAATATTATCTACACTCAACAATTAGAGGGGTTTGATGAACATACAAAGGGACTTCTGTATTTAATGCATATAATAATAATTCCTCAAGGAAATATTTTTCCTAATTCATAGATATTTTGGTTTTCCCTTTCTTGAAATGAATAGAATTTTCTTGTTTGGTAGAAATTGACAAAAAAAATGTATTTTATATCAATTACTACAAGATACAATAATATTTGTTGTGATCTTAAGAAAATAGTCATGTTAAGGAGAAAGGCAACAATCACATGTCCATAAAAAAGTTTAAATAGGCAATGCAAAAAATCACTTGTCCATAAAAAGGGTTGAAAGTGTGGTATATGATAATGGGTTGAATGTTACAATGTCATCTTAGAGAAACTATTTTTTATCATCATTTATTATGGCCTAGTACCACTGATTAATTTTTGTGTTCATAGGAGATGAGGATGGAGGTAGTGAAAGAAGTACAAACTAAATCAATGGAAACATCCTATTTTGTATTTCATCATTAGAAACAACATCCCTACTAATATACACTTTATTTTCTAATGGTTTCATAAGTCTACATCCCTTTGAATTTGAACTTTACCCAAGAAAAATACATTTCAAAGATTGACCATCCAATTTTTCCCTTCATACCTTAGGAGTATGCATGTAATTTGTACATCCAAACAAGCTAAAATATGAAATAGAAGTTTTCTTACTAATCCAAGATTCTTTGTGTGATATTTTCAAGCACTTTGATGGGTATTCCATTCAACATATACATTATTGTGTGAACTATTTTAGCCCAAAATATAGAAGCAAGATTTGCATTCTTCAACACACCATTTCAACACTAGTAAAAAGTGGTCAAGTATCTTTGGATATTATTCTCTTGAAAGTAATTTAAAAAGTCCTTACTTGTAAGATCCTACCCTTGATTTGGGAGAAGGGTTCTGAGGTGACCAAATGACCTTTTTGCAAGGGCTTAAAGTTCTTTGAGTTTTTTCAAGTGCTTGAATTATGTGAACCAAATAATAAACCTATAAATTTCTTGAAAAATTATCTACAATGAGTTGAAAATTCTTAGCATTATTATTGTAAACACTAAAAAATTTCCATCAATTGCTAGAGATATTTTTGATGAGCCTGAAAATATGTCTTTTGAAGTGTTTTGAGTTGGTTTTATCTTTTTTTGTAAAAAAATTTATTGAGACCTTTTATACATAAAAATATGATGTTAAACCTATGATGATACTTTGATGTAGGATAAACTTCAAGGCTAGCTTTCACACCCTCCAAGAGACTTCACTTGCCTCCTAGTATCCTATTCCTCTATAGGATCTTCCAATAGGCTTAGATCATTAACTAAGACCTATTCAAACTTTTCTATAAGAGTCAATCTCTGAAAACTTCACCTTGAATAATCAACACCTTAGTTTTGATTTACTTCTCCACACTCACTTAGAAGGCTCTAAGTGTCAAATCTCCATAAAATTTCTCCAACATTGTAGGGGTCTTCTCCATCATGAAAAAATTCTTATTCTTTCCCATTTGATCCATTTTGGAATGGTCTTCAATCATCTTCTTATCGGCTTCCATGATTCATCATGAATTGACCTTAAAAATAGGCCTACTCTAGTAGCCCTTAATAGTCACCTTTTTCTATTTCTTGTAGAACTTTTCCAAACAACTTGATAATATAAGACTTGATTAGAGTACCCTTTTGGAAGTTTTAAAACATTCATAAGGTTTCTGGGCATGAAAGTGACCATACAGGGGATTCCTACAAACTAGGACAAGAGACCTAATAGGCCTAATTTCTAGGACTGAACAGTGAACTTGAGAGAAAACTTGTTCAAAACAAATCCAAAATGATTGGTAGGAATTATATCTTCAAAAAATAGTTAGATATGATGTTCACCTTCATGAAAAATTCCTAGAGCAGTACGGATTCATACAAACCCTGCAATATTTCTCTAATCTTTCACCTCTAGACCTCTAACCGGGCTTCACAAACTCGCCTAGGGCCTAGCATATCAAATAGTTTCTCATTCTTTCAAGACTCCTAACTCCTAAAAATATATATTCTAATGACTCCTATGCCATTTCCATCTACCATGAATTATTATCCATAGTTAGAATTCTTGGGGGAGCCATGACTTTCTAAACTACTCAAAACAAGATAAAAATGGACTTCTTGAACTAGAACACCACAAATCAGTACTTAGATGAACTCAAAATGACACTCCCTTCAAATGAGAAAGTATTCTAACAGTCTAAAGAACCCTAACCAAGCATTATATTTAGATTTTTAATCCATCCAATAGGACTGTCAACACAAAGTCTAGGGAAAAATACACTGAAAATTACTTGCAGAGCTCTATTTTCTATCTTCAAAGCTATTACAATCCATAATCATACTTGATGTTCTATTCTTAGTTCACATTATATTCCATTTCCTTCTTTCTAGGGCCTTTTGGCCGAGCACCATCTCCTAATCTTAAGGGAATTAAAAGATACCTAGATGGCATGCAATCTTTTGCAATAATTGCAAAGTTGATGACAACTTCTTTTGAACATTTGGAAACTTCGAAATATGCCATGTTCCTATATTCTAGGGCTTCTAACCTGCTATGTCTCAAGGATCCAAAGCCATTTATAACCTTATGGCATCTATATAATAACAAGATGTGTTTAGAACAGATTTAAGACTCTCACCATAGCTAAGCTGCTAACACTATGAAATTAAATAAACAACTAACAAAGGCTATTATTGTGACCTTAGTCCTAGTGACTAACTCACCTAGCCAACATAGAAAGAGACCTTCTAAGGTCTTAAAACAAACTATCTAACCTCTTGACTTTGCTAGAGTCAAGTACAAGCCAAAAAAACACTAACCATGGAGGCTATCCTAGGTGCTCCTGCACCATCCTCCCAAAAAATAAGAACTTCAATCCATCGTCAGATTGATGATGGTAGGATCAATGCCTATCCTTTTAAACTCTGATTCCTTAACCCAAATTTCATCAGCAACACTTTTCCCAAACCTCTGAATGAGGTGGTCCTTATATTCCTTGAGTCTAGTCTTTTTATAGACCTTGGTGTCTAGTACTCTATGTAGTCCTATATCTGCAGTAGGAGGGAGTTGTAAGTCTTCTACATCCCTGATCACTTCATTTATGGTTTGGTTCATGTCTTCTTAAGGCCCTTTATAATGGACAAGGTTTGCAACATTGAAAACATTAGATAGTCCACTGTCACTTGGAAGGTCTACTTTGTAAGCATTGTCACCATACCTTGCTAATATAGGAAATGGTCCTATCCTCCTCATTTTCAGCTTGTGAGGTACTCCTTTTTGCAACCTTGACTTGTTTAGGTGCACCATGACAAGATCACCAACATTGAACTCAACTATCCTTCTACCTTCATCCACCTTTTCTTTGTGTTTTTTGGTGTTGTCTTCTAATGTCTTCCTCATTGTTTCATGAACCTCTTTCATAGAAAATGCAAAATCATCTGCATATCCACTTGCTTTGACTCCATCTTTTAGATCTCTCAACTCATAAACACCCCTTGGATGTAGTCCATAAAATATCTCAAATGGACTCTTCCCTGTGGATCTATTCAAGGTGTCATTGTAGGCATATTCAGCTTGCCCAATCAACTAATCCCATTTCTAACCGTACTCTTTAGTCAAGCATCTTATAAGATTCCCAAGGCTTATATTAGCAACCTCATTTTGACCATTGGTTTGGGGATGGTAGGCTGATCCAAAAGATAAGTTGGTGCCCAATCTTTTCCAAAGAGTCTTCCAAAAATGACTCATAAACTTAGTCTCCCTATCTGACACAATACTTATAGGTAACCCATGGATTCTCACAATTTCCTTGAATAATAGAGAGGCTATTTGACTTGCATCATTTGTGGTCTTGCATGGCACAAAGTGAGCCATCTTGTTGAACCTATCCACAACCACATACACACTATCCATGCCTTGTCTAGTCTTGGTAACCCAACAACAAAATTCATGCTTGCGCATTTCCATGGCCTAGTAGGAATAGGTAGTCATTGATAAAGACCAACATTGGTAGAAGTGCCCTTGGCCTTTAGACACACAACACAACTTTCCACATACCTCCTAACATCAAGATTCATTCTAGGCCAATAATAAAACCTTGAAACAAGGTCTTGAGTCTTAGTGATCCCAAAGTGACCATTCAAAGCACCATTATGCTTTTCTTGAATCAAATTTTGATGCAGGAGCATCCTGGGTGTAAGAGCAATCTTGCATCACCCAAAAATATTTCTGTTTTTATATTCAATAAGGGTTATTTTGTGCAGAGCTGCTATTTATGGAAAGTTACTATTTTTGGTAATTTTTGTATGTGCTCAGAATGATCTGATTTCTTTTTTGGAGGTTCATTTTGGTCATATAAATCTGCCAGTAAAGTTTCATTTCCAGATCAAGTGTATGTTGGAAGATATTGAAGATTTTCGGTATTGGCAGCAGGGTACAGAAACTTTGAACTCAGTTTTGAAGGCTTTAGAGGCTCCGGTTGAGGTCAAAAATTTGGGTGACGGGCACTTGCGCAGGTCAAGCCTATAGAGCGCTTCGTGGCATTTCCAAAATGGGGTTATAATAGCCGATCGGGTCAACTGGTGATGACTTATGGTCTTCGGAAGTTGGGCCACCTGAAATGGCGAAAAATAATTTTCTTCAAAATTTCTGTTCGGGTTTCAAAGGTTATCTTGAGCCGACTATGATGTAATGAAATGTAAAATAAAATAATTCTAAGTTTGGTCGGCCTTATTGGCTAAATTTCTGGAACCTTCCCAGGCGGTGAAAAATTGCTTATATAAGGAAGGCTGTATTATTGTCTTAGGCAGTTCAGAATAGTTCTGGGTAGTAGATCTGGGTAATAGCTCGAGGCTTTGTCCTACAGAATATTGTAAGGGAATGCCCATGTGGCTTTGCATATTGTAATTCTGAAAGTTTGTAATTCCACATTTGTGGAGATAATAAGAAGCCAATTTTCTGTTCTTGCATATTGTTGTTATTTCTCTATTTCTGTTATGTGTTTGTGGTATTAATGGGAGCACCCTTCATCAAGTGGTATCAGAGCAGGAGTTCTTGAGTGTGTAAATAGATCACCGACTGTGAGGCAGTTTGCACCAAGACCGTGGCTAGGGTTTCAGCGCACATCGCGAAAATGCCTCCACGAAGGGAATGTGGCGGAAGAGCCGGTGTTGTAACACTTGACGTTAGAGAGCTGCAGAGACAAGTGCGAGCATTGCAAGAAGAGATTCACAGAGGAATGAATCTTAATGTCAGAGATGAAAGCGAGGATGAAGCCGAAGAAGAATATCAAGAAGGAGAAGTCGAAATTGTGAACTAGGAGGAAGAAAGACTTTTTCGGGCCATTTCTAAGATTGGGAAAAGACCTAAGATTGAGGTTCCTACATTTTCTAAAAATCTTAACCCAGAGGAATTGATCGACTGGATCAATGAATGTGAGGAGTATTTTGAGTATGAAGATGTTGAGGATCCTGATAGGGTCAAATTTGCGAAGGCCAGACTGAAAGGTCATGCGAAGATCTGGTGGCAAGAAATTCAATTGGAGCGAAATAGAAGAGGGAAAGATAAAATCACAAGATGGGATCGGATGGTGGAAAAATTGAAGCGACAATTCATTCCTGTTGATTATGAGCTTGACCTACTGAAGAAAATGCAAAGTTTGAAGCAAGCAGGAAAATCTGTTCAGGAGTATACAGAGGAGTTCTATCGACTTCTCATCAGAACAGGCCATGCCGAAGCTGATAAGGAGAAAGTTGCCCTATACCTTAATGGGTTAAGGCCAAGCATTCAAGAGGAGTTGAATCTGGTTCGAATGAACAGTATTGAGGAAGCATACCAATTTGCCCTAAAAGTAGAGGAAAAGTTGAACAAGAAGTTTGAGAGCAGACAAAACGGAAGAGGTCGCGGTGGACGATCTGGTGGACGGTCATATGGTGGCCGAAATGAGGATTCGAAAAAGAAGGATGAGGCCAATAGTAGTCAGAATTAGCGAGGAAATAATTCCAATCACTTCCAGGATCAGAATAATAGAGATCAGAGAGGAAGAGGAAGAGGACAAGGATCTGGAAGAGGTGGCTTCCGTGGAACATGTTTTCACTGTGGAGAAGAAGGTCATAGGGCATTTGAATGTCCTCAGCGCCAAGGTAGAACGGACAGGAGAAATGAAGGCCAGGCTAGAGTTGCACATGTAGATGAAGATGCCAGATCATCAAATTCTGAAGATGCTGAAAGAGGAGAAACATTGATTAACAGAAGAGTCCTGTTGAGTGGTGAGAATGAACCTGAGCAAAGGAGGAGCCTGTTTCGCACCAGGTGCAAGTGTGAAGGTAAATGTTGTGATGTGATCATTGATAGTGGAAGCACTGACAATTTGGTGTCAGAAGAGATGGTGACAAAGTTGAAGCTCAAGAGACAGAAACACCCACATCCATATCGGATTGCCTGGGTACAGGATGACCACAAGGTCATGGTCAATGAACAATGCCTGGTGAAGTTCAAGATTGGCGGATACCAAGATGAGGTATTATGTGATATCATATCTATGGATGCATGTCATATGTTGTTGGGTAGACCATGGCAGTTTGACAGATGTGCTGTACATGATGGTCGTGCGAATACCTATTCCCTGACAAAGGATGGAGTGCGACATAAGCTAAAGCCATTGAAGGAGACTAAAGAAAAGGTATGTGGTAATGCAAGGATAACTTTTGTTGATGGAAGAAATTTCCTAGATGGTATGAGGCATGAGCATGTATGTTTTTCTTTAATTCCAAAAGCTGGTAAAGAGGAAGTAGAAGATGTTCCTGTAGAAGTTGCAGATTTGTTGAATGAGTTTCAGGATATTGTATCCGATAACGTGCCTGATGGATTACCACCAGTCAGGAAGATCAGTCATCAGATGGACTTGATCCCAGGAGTGAGTTTGCTGAATAAGGCAGCACACAGAATGACACCTGCAGAAAGTGAGGAGTTGAACAGACAAGTACATGAACTGTTACAGAAAGGATTGATCCGTGAGAGTCCGAGTCCTTGTGCTGTACCAGTGGTATTAGCACCAAAGAAGAATGGAGAATGGAGGATGTGTACAGATTCCAGAGCAATAAACAAGATCACAATCAAGTATAGGTTTCCATTGCCATGAATGGATGATATTATGGACTGTTTGAGTGGAGCTGTGTATTTCTCAAAGATAGATCTGAAAAGTGGATATCATCAAATTCGGATCAGAGAAGGAGATGAATGGAAAACTGCCTTCAAGACAAAGGAAGGACTATATGAGTGGTTAGTCATGCCTTTTGGGCTAACCAATGCGCCGAGCACTTTCATGCGGCTCATGAACGAGGTTCTGAAAGAATTTTTGGGTAAGTTTGGAATTGTTTACCTGGATGATATTTTGATCTTTAGTAAGACATTGGATGAGCATATGATGCATATTCGTATGGTATTTGAGAAGTTGAGAGAAGAGAAATTGCTGATTAATTTGAAGAAGTGCAGTTTTGTGAAAAAAGAGTTAGTGTATTTGGGGTTTGTAGTTTCAGGAGAAGGTCTAAAAATGGACCCAGAGAAGGTACAGGCTATCCTTGAATGGCCTACTCCAAGGAGTGCTACTGAGGTAAGATCTTTTCATGGTTTGGCTAGCTTTTACAGAAAGTTTATCCAAAATTTTAGCAGTATTTGTGGACCCTTGACTGAAACAATGAGAGGGGATAGAAAAGAGTTTAAGTGGACTAATGGGGCAGAAAAGAGTTTTCAATTATTGAAACATAAAGTTACAGAACAACCTGTTTTAGCACTTCCAGATTTTAATAAGGTGTTTCAAGTAGATTGTGATGCTAGTGGTACTGCAATAGGAGCTGTTATGAGCCAAGAAGGTAAACCTGTTGCTTATTTTAGTGAGAAGTTAAATGATGCCAAGAGGAAATATTCTATTTATGATCATGAATTTTATGCTATAGTTCAGGCATTAAAGAAGTGGAGACATTATCTACTTCCTAAAGAGTTTGTTTTGTATACTGATCATCAAGCTTTGTAATATTTGAATAGTCAAAGAAAATTGAATCAAAGGCATTTGAAATGGGTTGAGTTTTTGCAGAGTTATACATTTGTTTTGAAACACAGGAGTGGAAAGTCTAATAGGGTTGCAGATGCTCTTAGCAGAAGGCAACTATTGCTGACAGAAATGCAGATTGAAGTGGTTGGGTTCAAGGAACTCAAGAATTTGTATCCAGAGGATCCTGATTTTGGTGAAGCTTGGAAAGCTTGTACAGAACCTGTTACTCAAGACAGGACGAAATGGTTGGATTTCATCATCTAGGATGACATGCTATTCAGAGGGAGTCATTTGTGCATTCCACGAAGTTCTATGAGGGAGAATCTCATCAAGGAGAAGCATAGCAGAGGATTGGCTGGACATTTTGGTCGTGACAAAACCCTTTCTTTGGTTAGTAAAAATTATTATTGGCCACAATTGCAGCAAGATGTGAAGAAGTTTGTACAGAGTTGCAGAGTATGTCAGATGGCGAAAGGAGTGACGCAGAATACAGGGTTGTATCAGCCATTACCTGTACCAGAGAAGCCTTGGGAGGATATCAGCATGGACTTTGTTCTTGGTTTACCGAGGACTCAGCGGGGACATGATTCAATTTTTGTGGTGGTTGACAGATTTTCAAAGATGGCACATTTCATTCCCTGCAAGAAGACTAATGATGCTATTCATGTAGCAGAATTGTTTTTCAGAGAAGTAGTGAGACTTCATGGTTTGCCAAAGACCATAGTTTCAGATCGGGACACTAATTTTGTTGGATATTTCTGGCGTACATTGTGGAAGAAGTTGAAGATAGATTTGAAGTTTAGTTCATCACATCATCCACAGACTAATGGACAGACAGAGGTGGTGAATAGGAGTTTGGGAAATTTGCTGAGATGTTTGGTTGGAGATAAGCCAACAGGATGGGATTTGATTTTACCATAGGCGGAATTTGCATACAATAATTCTGTCAACAGGAGCACTGGTAAATCACCATTCCAGATTGTATATGGAAGTAGTCCAAGAAATGCATCTGAATTGAGGAAGATAGATAAAGGAGAAATAAGTAGTGCTGAAGCTGAGGATTTTGCAGAACACTTGAAGAACATCCATGAGGAGGTGAGGAAGCATATTACCAAGATGAATGCACAGTATAAGGCTAAGGCAGATGAGAAAAGGAGGTATAAGGAATTTCAGGTTGGTGATGAAGTCATGGTTCATTTGCGGAAGGAGCAGTTTCCAGTTGGTACATATAACAAGCTGAAAATGAAGAAGTTTGGGCCATGTAAGATACTGAAGAAGCATGATTCAGGAAATGCATATGAGGTAGAATTGCCTAGTGAGCTGAATATTTCACCAGTATTTAACATTTCAGATTTGACAGGGTATCACGAAGGAGGTGTTGAAGATGAGGTTGCAGCAGCACAGTGGAGTATTCCAGCAACTAGTTCAGACACTAAGGAGATCGAAGATATACTGGACAGTCGTGTTGGCAGAAGCACAAGGAACAGGACATATGAAGAATATCTGGTCAAGTGGAAAGGACGGCCTGTTGAAGATTCATCATGGCTGACAAAGGAGGAGGTTAGCCATCTTGGTTTTCCTCTGCACACCTGAGTCGTGACAGGGTCACTTCTCAAATTACCCCGGGTGTCTGATGCAGGAGCATCCTGGGTGTAAGAGCAATCTTGCATCACCCAAAAATATTTCTTTTTTTATATTCAATAAGGGTTATTTTGTGCAGAGCTGCTATTTATGGAAAGTTACTATTTTTGGTAATTTTCGTATGTGCTCAGAATGATCTGATTTCTTTCTTGGAGGTTCATTTTGGTCATATAAGTCTGCCAGTAAAGTTTCATTTCCAGATCAAGTGTATGTTGGAAGATATTGAAGATTTTCGGTATTGGCAGCAGGGTACAGAAACTTTGAACTCAGTTTTGAAGGCTTTAGAGGCCCCGGATGAGGTCAAAAATTTGGGTGACAGGCGCTTGCGCTGGTCAAGCCTATAGAGCGCTTCGTGGCGTTTCCGAAATGGGGTTATAATAATCGATCGAGTCAACTGGTGATGACTTATGGTCTTCGGAAGTTGGGCCACCTGAAATGGCGAAAAATAATTTTCTTCAAAATTTCTGTTCGGGTTTCAAAGGTTATCTTGAGCCGACTATGATGTAATGAAATGTAAAATAAAATAATTCTAAGTTTGGTCGGCCTTATTGGCTAAATTTCTGGAACCTTCCCAGGCGGTGAAAAATTGCCTATATAAGGAAGGCTGTATTATTGTCTTAGGCAGTTCAGAATAGTTCTGGGTAGTAGATCTGGGTAATAGCTCAAGGCTTTGTCCTACAGAATATTGTAAGGGAATGCCCATGTGGCTTTGCATATTGTAATTCTGAAAGTTTGTAATTCCACATTTGTGGAGATAATAAGAAGCCAATTTTCTGTTCTTGCATATTGTTGTTGTTTCTCTATTTCTGTTATGTGTTTGTGGTATTAAGGGGAGCACCCTTCATCAAATTCTCTCTAATAGAGCCTCTAGGAACACAATTGATTCCCTTTGAACAAGAGATCACTTTGCAAAGTATACTCAACATATTTACTATGAAAATGATTCTTGTATTCAGCACATACCTTGTAAATGTCAGCAAAGTCCTCATCATCTACATATAGATCCTTGAAATGATCTATCCCCATGCTTTTCAACTGAATTTCTTGGAGTGTGAGGGCTCTTCTTGACAATGCATCAGCCACCTTGTTTAGAACACCCTTCTTGTGCTTGATATTGAAGGTGTAAGATTTTAGGTACTCAACCCACTTCATGTGCTTGTGACTCAACTTCTCTTGTGAATTCAGAAAACTAAGTGCTTGATTGTCTCAATACACAATGAATTCCTTGGGAAGAAAGTAATGCCTCCACTTTCTTAGAGCTTGGACCAATGCATACATCTCTAGGTCATATGAGGAGTACTTCCTCTTAGCCTCACTCAAATTTTTAGAATGGAAAGCCACCGGTATGCCTTCTTGGCTTAGAATAACCCCAATTGCTACATTGCTAGCATCACATTCAATGGTGAATAGCTTCTCAAAGCTTGGTAGCACTAAAATAGGTTGGGTAGCTATCCTCTCCTTCAACAACTCAAAGCTCTTGTTAGCATCTTCATTCCAAACAAACTTTTTTTTCATTCCTCCTTTGATAGTATCCAACATAGGAGCACAAATTGCACTAAATTGTCTTATGAAATTTCTATAGTATTGTGCAAGACCATGAAAAATTTTTACCTCTGTTGCTAACCTTGGAGTAGTCCAATTCATGATGGCCTCTACTTTTCTCTTATCCATTTTCAGATTTCCACATGATAAGACAAACCCAAGATACACTAACTCTGATTTGATGAACTCACACTTCTCCAAGTTGATCATCAACTTCTCCTCATGTAGCTTCTTGAAGACAATGTCAAGGTGTTCCAAATGCTCACTCCTTGTTTTACTAAAAATTAGTATATCATCTAGATATACAACTACAAACTTGCCTATGTAGTCTTTGACAACTTCATTCATGAGCCTCATGAATGTGGAGGGGGCATTTGACAAACCAAATGGCATGACAAGCCATTCATACAACCCTTCATTGGTCTTGAAGGTTGTCTTCCACTCATCACCTTCATGGATTCTTATTTGGTGATAGCCACTCTTAAAGTCTATCTTTCTATAGTACTTTGCTTCACCTAAATAGTCCATTAAGTCTTCAATCCTAGAGATAGGGAACCTATACCTTATGGTTATCCTATTGATATCCCTTGAGTCAGTACATAGCCTCCAAGTTCCCCCTTTCTTAGGTGCAAGTATGGTGGGTACAACACATGGACTAATACTCTTCCTAATTAGGCCTTGGTCTAATAGCTCTTGTATTTGCCTTGCTATTTCCTCATTTTGTTGAGGGGTCATCTTATAAGAAGCTTTTTTAGGTAGGGTGGCTCCTGGGATAAGGTCTATCCTATGGCTTATGGCTCTTTGAGGGGGTAAGGTTGATGGTTGACCATCACTTACAATGCCTTTGTAAGTCTGCAATATACCTTGAATCTCCCTTGGTAATTCAGTCTTCTTGGCTTCCTTGCCTTCATCTCCCTCTCTTGGTTTCAACACCAATGCATAGCCTATGCCTTCACTCTCTTCCATGGTTTGTAGGAACTCTTTTTCACCTACCATAAGAACATTTGGACCTGCTATCTTCACTTAAGCATCCTCCAATAATGATTGTATTTTGAAGGTTACATTGTCCTTGAAAGAATAAGAATTCTTTCCTCCATCATGTATTTCTTGGTGGTCAAATTTCCATGGTCTACCTAGGAGAAAATGACATGCATCCATAGGCAACACATCACACAACACTTTGTCTTTATACCTTCCAATGGACAACTCCACCCATGCTTTCTCATTCACTAACACATTTTGGCCTTTGTTAAGCCAAGTGACTTTGTAAGGATTTGTATGGGATATTCTAGTCAACTTGAGCTTGCTGACTACTTCCTCTGACACTATATTATTAGTAGAGCTTGAATCAATGATGACCCTACATACTTTCCCCATTATCTTGAATTTGATCCTAAACAAAGATCTCCTTTGGCTTGGCTCCTCCTTCACCGGTTCCTTGATTAGAGTCCTCCTCATCATGAGGTTCTCCCCTTCCTCTAAATTTAATCGTACCTCAGCATGTTTTTTTGCTTCATTGGACTCATCTTGAACTAAGTTAGTCCTCTTATCACCTCCTTGTGATGAACCACCTTTTTCTAGGTTTCTATAAGCAGGGTGCCCCATTTGATTGCAATGGTAGAACTTCATATTGGAAAAATAATTGCCTCTTCCTCCTTGTGATGAACCACCACTTCTTCTAAAGCTAGAGTTAGAATTTCTTCCTCTACCACCTCTACTTGAGCTTCCTTCTTGCTGCTCATTGAACTTTACCTCACCTTGAGCTCTTGAATTAGAACTTCTTCCACCATAGCCACCTCTTTGACCTTTGGTATCTTTTCCTTTTCCTTTGGAGGTTTCTTGCTTTCTCTTTCCCTTCTCCTCTATCTTCAAGGCCATTTGATAGCATTTCCTAATGTATTTTAAGTTCACTAGACTCATCTCTTCTTGAATTGACCATTTGAGGCCATTCAAGTACCTTGCTAGCTTGATGCTCTCTTCTTCAACTACCTTGGACCTCAAACATAGTTTTTGAAACTCCTCGGTGTATGCTTGGACATCCAAATATTTTTTCCTAAGATTGTGTCTCCTTCTATGCATTTGGACTTCATAGTCATAAGGAAGGTAGGTTAGCTTGACTTTGGATACCATACCCTTCCATGTCACAATAGGACTTTTTCCATCCTTCTCTCTCTCAGTTTGCACAAACTTCCACCAAGTAAGATTTGAACCTCTTAGTCTAGACTTGGCTACCATAAATTTTTGTGCCTCAAAGATACCATCACATTCAAAATGGTTCTCTATGCTATCAATCCAATCCATAACTAAATCTGGATCCATTTTTCCACTAAATAGTGGGACACCTTCCAAAGCTTTACCACTCAATGCTTTTAATGCCTTTAAGAATGGATCTTTAGGAAGAACAAGGTCAGGTGTTAGTGCTTCTTCCTCCAACTCTAATTCCTTCTCCCTTGCTTCAACTTCTTCCTTTTGGTCAATCTTGTCCTTGACCTTATCTGCTTTGTCTTGGACTTCACCCAAGAGTTGCTCCATTTGAGCTAGTCTTTGCCTTAGAAATTTGTTATCCTCCTCTTGTTCCTCAACCTTCTTGGCTAGTTCAACATTAGTCATCATGTCTTTATTTGGTGTATTCTCTCCTACTGATTCAAAAGATTGCAACATTAACCACAAGCTTGATCAACCAAGCTCTGATACCAATATGATGTATGATAAACTTCAAGGCTAGCTTTCACACCCTCCAAGAGACTTCACTTGCCTCCTAGTATCCTATTCCTCTATAGGATATTCCAATAGGCTTAGATCATTAAATAAGACCTATTCAAACTCTTCTATAAGAGTCAATCTCTAAAAACTTCACCTTGAATGATCAACACCTTAGTTTTGATTCACTTCTCCACACTCGCTTAGAAGGCTCTAAGTGTCAAATCTCCATAAAATTTCTCCAAAATTGTAGGGGTCTTCTCCAACATGAAAAAATTCTTATTCTTTCCCATTTGATCCATTTTGGAATGGTCTTCAATTGTCTTCTTATCGGCTTCCATGATTCATCATGAATTGACCTTAAAAATAGGCCTACTCTAGTAGCCCTTACCAGTCACCTTTTTCTATTTCTTGCAAAAATTTCCAAACAACTTGAAAATATAAAACTTGATTTGAGTAACCTTTTGGAAGTTTTAAAAAATTCATAAGGTTTCTGGGCCTCACAATGACCATACAAGGGATTCCTACAAACTAGGACAAGAGACCTAATAGGCCTAATTTCTAGGACTGAACAGTGAACTTGAGAGAAAACTTGTTCAAACCAAATCCAAAATGATTGGTAGGACTTCTATATTCACATAATAGTTAGATATTATGTTCACCTTCATGAAAAATTCTGAGAGCAGTACGGATCCATACAAACCCTTCAATATTTCTCTAATCTTTCACCTCTAGACCTCTAACTGGGCTTCACAAACTTGCCTAGGGCCTAGCATATCAAATATTTTCTCATTATTTAAAAAATCATAACTCCTAAAAATATATACAATAATGGCCTCTCTACCATTTCCATCTACCATGAGTTATTATCCATGGTTAGAATTCATGGGGGAGCCATGAATCTCTAAACTACTCAAAACAAGATAAAAATGGACTTCCTAAACTAGAACACCACAAATCAGTACTTAGATGAACTCAAAATGACTTGACCTTCAAATGAGAAAGTATTATTAGAGTCTAAAGAAACCTATCCAAGAATTAGATTCAGATTTTTAATCCATCCAATAGGACTATCAACACAAAGTCTTAGGAAAAATGCACTGAAAATTACTTGCAGAGCTCTATTTTCTATCTTCAAAGCTATTACAATCCATAATAATAATTGATGTTCAAGTCTTAGTTCAAATTAGATGCCATTTCCTTTTTTCTAGGGCCTTTTGGCTGAGCACCATCTCCTAATCTTAAGGGAATCAAAAGATACCCGGATGGCATGCAATCTTTTGCAATAATTGCAAAGTTGATGACACTTCTTTTGAACATTTGGAAAATTCCACATATGCCATGTTCCTATATTCTAGGGCTTCTAATCTCCTATTTCTTGATGATCCAAAACCATTTATAACCTTATGGAATCTTTACAACAACAAGATGTGTTTAGAACACATTTAAGACTCTCACCATGGCTAAGCTCCTAACACTATGAAATTAAATAAACAACTAACAAAGGCTATTATTGTGACCTTAGTCCTAGTGACTAACTCACCTAGCCAACATAGCAAGAGACCTTCTAAGGTCTTAAAACAAACTATCTAACCTCTTGACTTGGCTACAGTCAAGTACAAGCCAAAAACACACTAACCATTGAGGCTAGCCTAGGTGCTCCTACACCATACTTGATATATATATATATATATATATATATATATATATATATATATATATATATATATATATATATATATATATATATATATATATATATATATATATATATATATATATATAATATACAATAGTGTGTGGTATAATCTATAAATTTATGCGATGTGGTGGTTAATTTCAGGTATATGATGTTTTTGAATTAAATTGGTATATTTGAATACTAGCTCTATTTTCAACTAACCTGCAACTTCAAATGAGGAGTTATGAAGTATAGTTATGGATAGTTATCTTTTCTATAATAGTGAAGAAAGATTCATAGGCTATGATCAATGTGATTTCTCTTATCAAAATGACTTTGCCTTGCTATTTTTATACACACAGATGGACACTATGAACTGATAGTGGTCATCTGCTAGGTGACAATCTTGTTTATATAAAATTGCATAGTCGGTGATGGAATTTTTTACTTCTACTTAGACTTTATGTTTGCAGCTATGTTAAGTAGTTGTTCTAGTTTTGGAATAATTCATATCTTCCTAAAGAATGACATGCATGCAATAAAATTTTAATGGAATTTATGATCAGTGCTTCTAAGATTTTTCTATAAAATTTAAGATAGTCTTAAGAGTAGTGGTTTGAATATTATCATATATTCCCTAGATTATAGTAATAAATATAGGCTATTGCTATTGTAATTTTCAATATTTCTAATACAAGTGGATGCTTATCTTTAGTCAAGTTAAAGCTCTGAATTGATTCAAGTTTATGAATCGTCAACCAAGGGCCACTTGAGGTGAAGTAATCCTCTTGTTATAGTATATTAATTTATAGTTTCATTTATTATATTTCTGTATAGTGTGAATGTGTTTAGTTGATAATCAATTATCTAGATCCTAGTTTTAGCCATTTCACAGTAATTAGTTAAAACAATTAACAATAGATTCAATTAAGTTTCACTATAATATGTATTTTCTTAGTAGTTAGATTGATGCTATTTCACTGGTTTGGCCACCCCAACCATACTTGTGTGGTTTTACCCACAACCATTTCTATGTGACTAGATTTGATGTTAGATTTCCTTTAATAATTGTTATTATTTTATAAATTAAAGTAGAAGCTAGAAATACTCCATTGCACATACAGTGTTAGTGTCATCCAAGTATATATGTCCTCGATCAATAATTAAATGAACATCCTTTTAGGATGAAAGGTTAATTTAATTAGGGATTAGTTTCCTTCATGGGCTAGGTTTTTTTTATCACTACTTGCATCATTTAATCAATATATCAATTGTCAAATCGGGCATGTCCAAAGGCTATTTGCGATAAGGAATTGTATTAGTTGGGGTTTTTCATTGTAGAACAATGATTGGTTTGTAGATTAGGCTTTTCTAGGAGCTTCCAAGAGTTCTATCTCTCTATCTACTTGGAATAACTAAGATATTTTTAAACTTTGAATCCTTACTTCTAAAATAGAACACACTTTTGTTAAACATTTAAACATCTACTTGATTCAGAAAGACCATATGGAAAAACTCATCGAACATAATTAACTAAGATTTTATATGGAATTCTTATTTCAAAACTATACAACTAAATATTTATCATAAATGAACTATTGTACTTGAAGCATCAATGTATTTTGAACTTCAAACAATTCAAACTAAACTAATGCTTTTGGAATTGGATCTAATTACACTTGCAAGAATTGAAAGACTGTTAATCAAACCTTACCCCTAAATTCCACATTCCACTCAGTCACTTCTGCTCTAAATGTTTGACAACTAGAATTCTTCTTCATTCTGACTTACTAATTCTCTAGAGATTAAACTTAATCAAATCAAATTTTATCAAACTACACTACTATTTATGAAATGAAACTAACTTCAATTAATAGTGCATCAATTGTAAGATCCGTTGAAAAACCACAAATCCACATTCAATTTTTAGATTACTTGAACAAAGAAATGAATTTGCATGAACATGAAAATCCAAGTACTTGAAAAGAATCTAGTCAAGCAAGCCCTACTCTTCCTCTGGTGGGATCCTAACAAAATCTTTAGATCAACTGACTACTTTCATAAAATTGGCCCTTGTACGGAAGCAAAACAAGGTTCTTGACTACAATTTGTAAAATAAAATCACTCTTATGATAAATACATACTAACTAACTTCTATTATAACTAGCTATTGAGATATATATGCATATCCCTTATTTGAATTCAAATCTAAGGCATTTCCCGCTAGTCGGGTAATTTTCTTACAAAAGCTTTGAACAAAACTAAAGGTCTATTTGAATAGCAAGGAAATTATTTGCAAGTGGACTCTAGGAGCCACCATGTGTGTCAAAACGCATTTGACAATGATAATCTTCATGAATGATGAAACTTCAAAGAGATCTAGCTGTATAATTGGTTCACATCATCAACTCTTCATTGAGTTCAAATCCACAAATAGAGAATCATTAATACAATGAAGAACAAATTCCATTAATGTGAAAAGGATTTAAACTTTGGGATAAGAGTCTATTAAATGCTACAAGATTTAGAAGAGTTATAACAAAAAATATTCATTTAATATACTCAAACCAAAAAGTGATACATTCATCATGATATATCAGTTCTAATCATATTCCATAATTAATGTAACATGTACAGAAAATAAGATAAACACAAAAATTTAAGTCATCACCAGTCACTTAATTAACTGAATGTTATATTTTTATTATTTAAACTAGCTATCGAAAAAGGGTATTATTTTATGCTCATCATTTTCTCCTCTTCATGTGGCTAGCCATGCCCTCATGGTTGATCAGGTATGTTTCTATTAATGGATTCAATCTAAATGACTAGATCAAACCTATGGAATCTATAATCTTGATATAGCCCAAATGGATAATAACCTTCGAGTTCTACAACTATGTCTCTCTATCTCTGCAGTAGATCTCTTGTAGATTGAAAAGGTTCATCCAATCTTGGTGACGAGATAATGGTTAGAGGATTCCTGAAACACATTCTAACCCAAGTTCTTTGTCGATCCTCTATAATCAAAATCACATGTCTATCTCAGGTCATACTCCAAGTAATATTGGTAGGAGATATTGGCTCTCTTATCCTTAAAGGAACTGGAATAGAATTGAACCTTTAGCTAATAGCCATAAGTGCTCAGTATGGTAAGGATCCCTGAGTATTCTTGAAATCTCTAATGGTTTAATTTAAGTTCCTTTCATAAATTGGTGCTAAAATTTCTAACCAAGCGATTGACTTATAATTTCCCCTGAAGACATGTGCTTTAGGATATTCATCTCTAATTGAAAAGCCTTATCTTCTTTGAGCATCTTGATATCTATCCATCTTTTGTTCCCAATCAACTTGGTTTTGCATAAATGAGAGGAATGCTTTGATTTGGACTTCTACATATAAATTTAGAAAGGATTCCACATAGTGGCCAACCAAAAATCCATGTAAATAAAATTCACACATCTAATTCTGCACACTTCTGACATAATCAGACATAAAATCATGATCATCCTCATATTCTAACTTGGTCATCAACACAAGTTGGTTTATTTTCTACAAAAGAAACTGCTCTCTCAATAGTAGAGGTTTCCTTAATGAAATAAACATGAAGGATATCTCAACAATAATTTCTACTCTTTGTTCAGATTGCTCTAAATCCCTCCTTAGTTTTTCCAATTCTTTTTGTAACTCCCTATTCCTTTCCTTGTACTGTATAACTACAAGGAAAATTTATCAAGGGGGTGTGGTTGAGGTTGGCGCTTCATTGTCATTCCTTTGTCTCATTTTCTCTTCTCTGTTTCTCAACTCCATTTCTAGTCTATAGATTTATTTTCATACTCTTCTTTTTTAGAGGAGATTTTCTTAAGTGATTTCTCTTCTCTTATCAACTAGTCTCTTACTTGTTTCTATTGTTCAGAATATTTTTGAACCACTGTCTCAACACTACTAACAATACTGTCCAATTCTGCCTCTCTTTTCCTAAGATGCTTAGCAAACTCCCTTACCCTTCTAATTTATTCTTGCAACTCTACCTCTCTTCTTGATCTTTCTATGACTTCCCTAATCTTTTCTTCTTATTCATCTTTCTCACTCTATTTTCCACTTGTTCATGAGTTTCTTCCTCATCCTCAATTGGTTCTTTACCTTCTCTATGCAAATTTTTTTTAGAAGACTCTTCTTGGAAAGGAATAAGAGGATGTAGAGATTAAAAATGTGGAGGTCTAGTTGATGTAACAAAAAGAGGGGTTCCCACCTCAAACTCTTCTAGAGCTTCCTCACATCTTGAAGAATTTCTCTCAGAAATTATGACAATGTGAGAGTCATCTAAAAGGATTTCATTCTGTACTATTTCTTTATGAGTTTGACCTACTTCCATTGGTTCTACACACTCATAGTGTTATGCTTATGTTTCCTGAATTGTTTGTTCTTTACGTGGGGTTTCATTAGAAATAAATTCATCATTATGTGAACTCTCATATAGAGGTTCTTGTGGATTCTCTATAGAGGACATCTCTTGTTCTGAATTTGGAGCTATATTCTCTTCTTACACTTGAGAAGTTGGGTTAGACTCTATAACATTACTAGGTTCAAAGGACTCATTCTCAGTGGTTATCTCTAGGAGTTGAGACAAAATTAGAAAGTCTAGCTCAATTTGAACAACAAAGGTAGAAGTATTTTCAGTTTATTTTTCTCTCATTGTACTTAATCTTTTTGACCTTCTACCCACATGGTGACTAGTTTCTCCTAATTCAATTCTAGGATTTTTAGGTGCAGAGGTTTTTCTTGCCTTCAATTTCTTGATTTTATACTAACCCATGAGGAATTTTAACCATCCCTCTTTCCTAGATTTTTTCTTCATAAAATAATGCCTTATGATTAAATAAAGTAAGGAATAATATCTAATTTCACTTTATTTTTCCTTAACCCTACTAATCATAGCTACTAACTGGGTAAAGAGGAAGGCAAATAAATTAACTCTTAGCTCGGGTCTCTTCCCACCATATCTGATATGCGTCAACATATGCATTCCAGGTCCCATAACAATACCACATTGACCCTCACAGGTGGAGGATTTTATGAGACATACCACCAAATATCTCCACGGCTCATCTAAGGTGGCTCTATTGATGCCCTTGTTATTTCCTTTATTCTTTTGAAGTTGTCGTTGTTCTTTTTCATCTGGGTGGTGAAATGTTTCAATCAATTCCCTCAAATTTATTCTACCTTTGGCTATAGGTTCATGTTCGGCAAGAATTATGGATAACTCACTAATCACATGGGTACTCACCTTAATAATTTATCCTCTCACCTGGGTCATATTTATAGTGAAATTATAAATGAATTCTTCTACCATTTCTTTATTAAATCCCTCATACATCTGGATAAAGTCTAACCATTTTGCATTTCTAAGCAATTCCTTCATTTTGGCATCTAAGTTAAACTACCCCAACTTAGACTTTCTCTTCTTCCCTATAGTTTCAAAAAAATCACAACAAATTTCCTATAATTATTCTCAACCAAACTTGAAATGTGGACACAAAAACACAATCTAATTGGTATAAATTTTTTACACTTCTTCAAACAATTAAAACTAAGTTGAGAAATTGATGTCTAAATGTCCAAAAAATGACTACATTTATTATTCCCATCACAAATTCTAGTCATTTTCTACAATACATCTTTTCACACACATTTGGCACTTAATTAGCTTGTCTTTAGATAATTTTATCTAGCCTATATTTGTACTTTCCATACCTACTTGTAGAATTGGTTTCTTTTTTTTGCACACCATTTCCAAGAATGATGATAGATCGATTTATCAGTGAATACTAGTACTTCCATCAATTTTCCAATAAATGTAGAGTAAGTGTTCATTTTTAGGACCTTAATGTTCAAATTTTGAACTTCCATTCAATAATCAATTGATGGGTGATGAAATAAATATTAATATCTACTTACTAATTTACATGTTTAATCAACTAAGAAGTACATTTTCAAACCAAAAATTATAATTAATGCATATCTTTCTAAAAATAATAACATCGCGAGTTGTTAAAAATTTGTTTCCTTCCTTCAAAGAATTAATTACCTTTCCTAATAATGAGCTAAAATGATTTTTCATGGAAAATGACACCTTCAACACTCGTGCAACTTCCTAGTAGAGATTTACTACAAAAAATTAGGAATGATTAGGAGTGATTTGAAATTTATCAAAGTAAGCCACCATTGTTGGTTTTCAGCTTAATTTTGGGTATAAACCATAGTTTCTGGTTTTCAATTCACCCCTGGGATTGACTTCCATTTTTGGTTTTCAATCAATGCTTTTTTTTTCTTCCTTTTTCTTTTTTTTGGAAACAAACCACCATTTCTGGGTTTCATCTTGTTTTCTTTGTTTACCTCTCTTGCACACATTATCCATAATAGTTTATCATGAAAGAGATATCTTCCATAATAAAGTGCTCGACCTGAGATTGGAAATTTGAAATAATTTTTTCCCTGGAAGCTAGTTTGTGATAAAACTTAAGTCTATTTACATTGACCAAAATAGTTTTCTTTTCTCCATCAATTGGTACTAACTGGACAACACCATTATAAAAAACTTGGTCAATCTCATAAGGCCCTAACTAGTAGGTATGGAATTTTCCTTCAAAATCCTAGAACATTGAATCAAACGGTAATGCCCAATATCCTAGTTGAAACTACTTTCTCAAAATATGCTTATCATATCAGCATCTTTTTTCAGCTCCTCTCTCTTCAAACCCTCTTGAGGATGGGAACTAGAATCCTTGGGAGGGGATTTAGTTCTTGGAACCACTAGAGGGAAGTCTTTGAGCTTGTGCTTGGCTGAATGACACCGATAAAAGGTGTTCTACAAGATCAGATACATGACCTTCTAAGAGAAGGTAGATCCACCAATTTTAATCTCAAGGGTTTCTTTCAGGTCCCATGAGAGATCAACTTCAACACAAACCCTTTTTTGTAGGCAAGTGTTAAAAAAATAGTCATGTTCAAGATAAACCACTTTACCAAGATTTTGCACAATGGTTTGAATGGAAGGGAAGGCTAGGGAAGGATAGGGAAGGCTAGGGAATTCGACCCATATAGGAACCCTAAGATCTTTGTCATCTAAGACCATGAGATCTTGAGACCATCGCTAGAAAACCAAAAGGGAAGACCTAACAGTCCATGACCCATGAGAAAAGATAGCTTTGACATGGGCAGGGTTGGAAAACCGATACAAAAAACCCCTTTGGTGAGGTTTTGAGTATCATCAATTTGAATTCCATGAGGAGACTAGGATTTGGAAATCTAATCTTTAAGCATGCTTTCAGGAGGGGTTCTTCCCACAAAATAACCTATTAAAGTAATTTTCTCTATCCAAGCACATGCATTATCAAAATCTTGAACATGAAGAACAACATCAGGAGATGGCATACCTCATAAAATACCTTCGGTACGAACATACGAGGTCTCTTTCTTGGAGGTTCAATGACTATCCATCACCACTCTAGCACCAGGAACAACTGCTAAGCTAAAGGTGGTCAGAGCCATTAAATAGAAAGGCTAATCCAATAGTAAATGCAATTTGAAAGGATAGGGGAAAAAACTTAGAATACAAAAAATGTGACACTAAACCCTAACATAGCTCAAAACTTCCATCTCTGAGACAAGATAATATTAATCAACACACACATTATTTGAGAATACATTGCTACTAAAAATAGCCATATGAGAAAATACGACACCCAAAATAGTAAAAATAACTTATTGTCATACATGAAGATTTGTCTATTGGAAAAATATGTTGCATCTTGCATTTTATTAAAAAAATTTAGTGCCTTTTTAACCACAATTAATTGTATTCCATGCAATCTATGTACACCACAGGCCCATAAAACTCTAGTGCAGTCTACAAAAACATCAATGCCCATCTTCTCATGTGGTTTTACCTTTCTCTGTTGCATTGGTTTTAACAATTTCTAAAACCTTTGAAATAAATCTACCTTATTTGCACATCTTGTAATCACCATGCTTCAAAAAATGCCATCGCTCTATTCTCTACTTCATAACTTTTCATCCAAATCTGCTAGAGTGTATCCTGCAATTTATAACACCCAATATGAAAACCCCTATAATATGCCTTAATAAACATCCATATTCATTTTGTTGGGTATGCGTAGGGTTCATGAGACCACACTTATTTGAGGAATTAATTTAATCAATCATCATTTACCTATTATTATGTCATGGAAACAATGTTGAAGAGGAAACCCTAAAAACTCTTGATAAATGACCTTTCCTTCCTTCCTTGTTATGCCACAATACAATTTAGGACTATTTCGGTGTTGGAACTACAAATGATAGACTACTTGGAGAAAAAAATGGGATAATGCAAAGATGATCATTGAGCTACTAAGGTATATGTGAGATATTAGATCAGTTGTTATATTGTCATTGATGTCAACTAGCTTTAACTTTACTTATCATGATATTTGCAAACATCTGAAGGAGGTAATGTTGGTGAAGGAAAGGAGATATTAGCATGAAGATGAGATGTATGAGTAAGTTAATTATTAAGGTATTCATTGGAAAACTAATTTATGAGTCAATGACAGTGTGATAGTGATTTGATTGGCTTACATGATTCTGATAAGTGTTGAAGATCAATAATGTACAAGTTAATTTTGTTGGTATATGAAGAAATAAGTGTACACCAAGTAGATGCAGTGTACACTGAGCATATGTAGTGTACATCAAGTGCAGTATTGACCAAGTAGGAGAAATAAATAGGAACATGTGATTGTCGACATAAGATCGATGATGAGCTAGACGAATCTTAAAGATTCCAAGGATAAAGAAAAAGTTTGTTATGAAGATCTATGGTTGGAAAAATTCAAGGATGGTCAGATGATGAAGATTGAAAAATTTTTTAAGGCACAAGTTTTGAGGAAGGTTAAAGAAGAAAAACTAATGATGGAGATTAAGAGGCAAAATCTATGGCTAAAATAAAAACACTTTATCATGTCTATATAAGGAGACAAGAAATATGAACAAGATATATAGGAGAGAGAAGATCTCATTCCTATACAAATTATTGGTGCATAAATGTGAAGCTATTCAAATAGGTTGAAGTGAGAACCAAGTGAATCTATAGAAAAAATTGAGTAACAAAAGGAGATAACTGAGAAGAACAGAGTAGAAGAAAGAAGGAGATTTAAGAGATTATGATGACCAAAATTTTATTGATCTTAGCATAGATCTAAAAATGAGCAAAGGAAGTTGCATTTGAATCAAGTCATATACTATTTCTTTCTAACTATTGCTATAGTCAAAATCTCTTAACTGAGTGACACTTAACCGTCTTTTTCTTTTGGCATTCTATGGATTTTACTTGTTTTCTTGTTGACCCAAGTGAATGTGTGGTCACAAAGAACTATTAGTGATAAATAATCTAACAAGTTCACACCTTACAGTGTATTTTTGACGCCTAGGCAAGGTGGCAGAAGGTAGAATCAAGGTTAATTGAGACTTCTTAAGCCAACAAACATGCCCTACGAAGAGTTACACACAGAAGCAATATGAAAAAAAATTAAAAATAGTAAGAACACAATGGATATGAGGCAGTAATTAGAAACCACACTGGTCTAATTATTATATAATCAGCAACAAGTCTAGCTGTGAGGCCTTCCGAGTTTCGGCCTTATACAATGAAATTATCAAATCAAAATCATAGCTCCCATCTTAGTTCATGCACCCATGCCACAATCATCTAGAAACATTCAGTATCCTTTTACCTACTAATTCTGTTCCCCCTCCCCCAATAACCCAAGCTCCAAATATATAGCCAACAAAGCCACAAGTCATCTAGTCAGGCAATTAATTACAATATAGGTCCACACTTAGGAGGAGAAACAAAAACTAAAGAAAGAAATAAAAAAACATGATGTGCCTTGACATTTAGGTCCACACATGATCCAAGAATACATCCCCAACCGTGAAAGCTCCAATTTTTTCGTACGCAACCGCACAAAGCAAGATACCACACGTTACATGAGCGAAACTGGCAAAAAATTGATGTATGAGGAAAACTGTGATAACTTCCAAGTCCAAAGGAATTAGGACATGCAATCTTAGGAGAATTATCCTAACTAGGTCCAAATCACTAAATTAACTTCGCAAGATAGGGAACCAACCACAACATCGGTGCTAAAACAAACAATAGATAGGCACAGGAAACATGAAATATTTTTGGTGATGCAAGATTGCTCAAAACCCAAGATGCTCCTGCATTAGACACTTGGGGTAATAGAAGAACTAATGCCACATCAGAAACTCTACAAAATCTAACCTAAATCATAAAGATCCAACTTAGTTTGTGTAATCCATGAACTTTCCTCCTTTGGCTTAGTTTTCCACTGAACTAGGTATTCCATGTAGTCTTTTCCTCTTGTAATCTTTCTCACTCTACTATCCAAGATATTCTCAATGTTGTCTCTATTTTTCTTAGGATAATCTATATTATCTTCTACCTCATCACTTGATTCAAAGTACTCAAATATATCAGCAATATTGAATATAGGTGATATATCCATGTCTTATGGTAATTCCACTTCATAAGCATTTCCACTATCAAACTTCTTCAGAATCTTATAAGGTCCAAACTTCTTCATTTTTAGTTTATTGTAGGTACCAAATGGAAATCTATTTTTCTTCAAATGAATCATAATCTCATCTCCAACTTCAAAATATTTATGTCTCCTCTTATCTGCTCTTTGTTTATACTTCAGATTGTTGTCTTCCGAATTTCTTTTGACTTCATCATGAAAAGTTCTCGTGTAAACTATAAATTCCTTAGCTTCAACACTTCTTGTCTCAGTAGGTAAATTTCTCAACTATGTGATTCCTTTAGGATGAAATCCAGTAAAAATATCAAATGGTGTCTTCTTAGTACTTCTATTCACATAATTATTATATGAAAACTCTACTTGTGACAAAACCAAATCCCAATTAGCATATTTCTCTCCAACTAAACATCTCAACAAGTTTCCCAAACTTCTATTCACAACTTTGGTCTATCCATCTGTATGAGGGTGAAATGTAGAACTAAAATTCAATTTAGTATTCATGTTTTTCCAAAGTGTTCTCCAAAAATAACTGGTAAACTTAGTATCTCTGTTTGAAACAATAGATTTAGGTAAACCATGCAATCTTACCTCTTCTTTGAAAAATAATACAGCTACATGAAATGCATTAGATGTTTTCTTACAATGTATGAAATGTGCCATTTTAGAAAATCTATCAACCACTACCAAAATAGAATCATTACCTCTCTAAGTTATAGGTAACCCAAGAACAAATTCCATACTCACATCTTCCCAAGGTTTATTAGGTACAGGAAAAGGTGTATATAATCCCACATTCTGACTAGTTCCTTTTTCTACTTGACAAATCCTGCAACCTCTAACCATTCTCTGTACATCTCTATAAATCTATTGCCAAAAGTATCTCTCTAAAATAAACTTCACAATCTTATCAATCCCTAAATGTCTAGCAAGTCCACCACTATGTTTCTCTTTCATTATGTTCTCTCTCATAGATCCTCTAGGTATGCACAATTGAACTCCTTTAAATAACATGTCTTCTTGAATGAAATAATCAGTCCACTTATCACTCACTGTGTGTTCCTTACATGATTTCCAAGGTTTTGCAAAATCAATGTCAGTCTCATACAAACATTTCAAATCATCAAAACCAAGTACCTCCACTCTCATTTCTGTCAGCAAGCTTCTTCTTCAGCTCAAGGCATCAACAACCTTATTTGACTATGCACTTTTATGCTTCAACAAAAAGGAAAAATTTTGCAAAAACTCAACCCACTTCATATGTCTCTTATTCAAATTATTCTAAATTCCCAAATACTGCAAAGCTTTATGGTTAGTATACAACACAAAATCTTTAGGCATCAAATAGTGTCTCCACTTCTTCAAATCTTGAACAATAGCATAGAATTCTTGATCATAAACAGAATATTTTCTCTTAGCATCATTCAAATTTTCACTAAAGAAAGCTACAGGTCTTCCTTCTTGACTCAAAAGAGATCCAATTACACTTCCACTAGCATCACATTCAACTTGAAAAACTTTACTGAAATCATGGAAAGAAAGTGTAGGTAATTTTGCAATTCTTTGTTTCAATGTTTCAAAACTCTTTTGTGCTCCATGTGTCCATTTGAAATCCCTTTTATCTCCTCTCATAGTTTCAGTCATAGCATTACAAATAGAACTAAATTTTTTGATGAACTTCCTATAAAAACTTGCCAATCTGTGAAATGATCTTACCTCTCCAACATTCTCTAGTGTAGGCCAATCAAGTATAACTCTTACTTTCTCAGGGTCCATCTTTAATCCATCAGCTGGAATCACAAAACCAAGATACACAATCTCCTCTTTCATAAATTAACATTTCTTCAAGTTAATCAACAACTTCTCTTCCTTCAATCTCTACAATACTTTTCTGATATGCTCAAGGTGTTCTTCCTTAGTCTTACTGAATATCAAAAATGTCATCAAGATACGCAATAAAAAACTTACCCAAGAATCTTTTCAAAACTTAATTCATCAGCCTCATGAAAGTACTAGGTGCATTATTCAAACCAAAAGGCATGACCAACCATTCATACAAACCTTCATTAGTCTTAAAAGTAGTTTTCCATTCATCCCCTTCTTTGATCCTAATCTGATGATATTCACTTTTCAAATCAATCTTTGTGAGATACTTTTCTCCACTCAAACTGTTCATTATGTCATCCATCCTAGGCAAAGGAAATCTATTCTTTACTATTATCTTGTTTATAGCTCTAGAATCAGTGCACATTCTCCATTCTCCATTCTTTATAGGTGCTAACACATCAAGTAATACACAAGGACTCAAAATTTCCCTAATCAAACCTTTCTCAAGCAATTCTTGCACTTGTCTATTCAACTCAATCTTTTCATTAGGTATCAACCTATGTGGTGCTTTATTAGGCAAACTAGCTCCAGATATCAAATCCATACAATGACTTATACTTCTTATAGGTGGAAAACCATCAGGACATTATCAGAAATGATGTCATGAAATTCAGTTACTAAGGATTCAATCTCAGGTGCATGTTCTAACTCATCTTGTTTCTCAGTTTTCCTTGGAATTAAAGAAAAACAAACATTCTATTATTTCAACTCTCTTGCAAACTTTTTACCATCAACCAAGCATACTCTAACTATAGTACTATGACCTTCATCAAACTTTTCTACTAAAGGCAATAATACTTGTTTCTTGCCATCTATTCAAATAGTATATTGATTCAATCTACCATCATGCAAAGCTTTCCTATCATACTACCAAGGTCTGCCCAAAAGAATATGACAACAATCCATAGGCATAATATCACACAAGACTTCATCATGATAATCCCCAATTTTGAATTTAACAAGACATTGTTCACTAACAAGTAGTTTATGCTCCTTTTGGATCCAAGCAATATGGTATGGCTTAGGATGTTTCAATCTCTACAATTGCAATTTGTTAACCAGCTCTTCGGGTGCCAAATTATCAGAACTTCCATTATCAATGATTACCTTGCAACATTTGTCAGGGATCTTACATCTAGTTCTAAAAAAACTTTTCCTTAGAATGGGTTCCTCATCAAGTTCTTTATTACACAAGATTCTTCTTAGCATCAAGTTCTCACCATGTTCAGGTTCATTAGACAATTCCCTAACTTCTTCACAAGACAAATTGTTTCTGCTATTACTTCCACTCTTCTTTCCAGAGTTAGTACATTTGAAAGCTCTATGTCCTTCTTCACCACATTTATAACAAGTACCTTTAAACCAAGATTTATCTTCTCTTTTACCAATATTAGTATTCCTAGAGTAACTAGTATAGCTACCTCTATAGTAGTTACCTATTTTACTAGTAGGGTCATCCTTCCATCCTTTATCTAGTGTTGCATTGTTAGATCTACTACTTTCTCCATAAGATCTACCTCCACTTCTGTGAAATCTACCACCTCTTCCTCTTTGTCTTTGATCATGTCTTTTTGTCAACCTTTATTTAGCCTTCAAAGCAAATTTGTATGATTCTTCCACACTTTCCATATTAACATAACTAATCTCATCTTGAATAGATGTCCTTAGGCCATTCAGATATCTAGCCACTTTCTCAACTTCATCATCCACATGTCTAGATCTGATATCCAACTTGTAGAATTCCTCAGTATATTCTTTCACACTCATGTCCCTTTGTCTCAAATTTTTCATTTTCCTCATCAAATTCACTTGGTAGTCAATAGGAAGAAACTTCCTCTTCATCTTTCCAAGCATTTTCATCCATGTCTTGATCTTTTCTTTCCCTCTCTTCTGTCTCTTAGTTTGCAAATGATCCCACCAAAGAGATGCATGACCTTTCAAATTTGTGAATGCTATCTTAACCTTCTTATTATCAGGAGTACCTTTATACTCAAAGTACTTATCTATCTCAAAGATCCAATCCAAGAGTGCATTGGTCTCAAGTCTACCATCATAGCAAGCAACTTCAATAATAGGTCTGAAGTTATCTTTAGACAAAAATCTCAAGAGCCTTTCCTCATCTTGTTCAACTTCAGGTTCAGGATTAGGTGCTCTTTCTTCTTCATCACTAACATCCTCAAGATGTGCACCTCTTCTCTAGGTTGTCTCTACAACTTCAAGCCTAGTTTTGATTTGCCTCAACATATCCATGATAGCATTATCATTTCCTCTACCTTGAACCATTTTTACAATCAGGTTTCTACAAGATCATAACCTTCTACAAGTTATAGGTTAGATTTCAGATCTACCACCCTAAAACCAATTCAAAAAGGTTCTCCATGATCCAATCCACAAGAAAGAATCTTATACCGCTTGACACTTGGGCAAGGTGGCAAAAGGCAGAATCAGGGTTAATTGAGATTGCCTAAGCCAACAAACATGCCCTGCGAAGAGTTAAACATGGAAGGAATATGAAAACAACATAAAAATAGTAAGAACACAATGTATATGAGGTAGAAATTAGCAACCACATTGGTCTAATTATTATATAATCAGTAACATGCCCGACTATGAGGTCTTCCGAGTTTCGGCCTTATACAATGAAATTATAAAATATGAATCATAGCTTGCATCTTAGTTCATGTACCCATGCCACAATCATATAGAAAAATTCAATATCCTTTTACCTACTATTTGTGCTCCCCCTCCCCCAACAACCCAAGCTCCAAATATATAGCCAACAAAGCCACAAGTCGGCTAGTCAGGCAATTAATTACAATATAGGTCCACACTTAGGAGGAGAAACCAAAACTAAAGAAAGAAATAACAAAAAATGATGTGCCTTGACATTTAAGTCCACACATGATCCAAGAATAGATCCCCAACTGTGCAAGCTCCAATTTTTCCATACGCAACCACGCAACGCAATATACCACATGTTACATGAGCGAAACTGGGGGAAAATCAATGTCTGAGGAAAACTGTGATAACTTCCAAGGTTGAATGAATTAGGACATGTGATCTTAGGAGAATGATCCTAACTAGGTCCACATCACTACATTAACTTCACAAGATAGGGAACCAACCACAACATCATCACTAAAACAAACAATAGATAGGAACAAGAAACAAGAAATATTTTCGGTGATGCAAGATTGCTCAAAATCCAAGATGCTCCTGCATCAGTTTGTAACCATTAACAAGGTAGAATCTTAACTGAGCTCACTTCATAAGAGTGGAAATATTTTGGGTTACTGGTCCTAGGTGGTTTTTCCCTTAACATGGTTTCCATGTTAAAAATCAAGTGTTAAATGTGTATGCATATTTTGTTTTGATATTTACTTTACACATTACAGTAACTAATTAGATTGGTATATGTTAACTACTATTTGGTTTACATTATTTGATAGTTAGTTAATTAATAAGGCATAGTCAAGTTATTACCGAGCTATTTAGTTTATTTGTTCAAGTTTATTTTATACATCTGAGAAGAATTTGGGGCTATAGGATAACTGAACACAACTAATTCACCCCCCCAGTTATCTAACAACTGGTATCAAAGATCAGAGTACTTGAAGGAAGTAGTTTGATGGAATTATGTTAAAAATCACAAGATGTAAAGTGAGACGTACTAAAGCTCAAGAAGGATAATTTCTCAACATGGAAAAGTAGGATGAAGTTGTATCATCAGAAAATGGAAGAACTTCCATTTAGGACTAGTTTAGCCCTCCGAGTAAGTGTTTTGGGGTTATGTCAAATGCCTTGAATGAGTCTATGACTTGGATCTGGATTTTTCCCCTCTTCTACCCCATTTTCCACTTCTTTTCTATATTATTCTAGCATCCTAACTTGAAACCCTGAGATTCTTGACCTTAGGGTCAAGGTCAACCTTTTAGGTCAAGGTCAACCTCAACCCTGACCTAGGTCAAGGTTGACCTCAACCCTAACCTAGGTCAAGGTCAACCTTGACCTTGACCCAAAGTCCAAATTTTAGAGTTTTCAGATGTCAGGTTTCAAAAAGATTTATTTCCCACTTCCAGGTTGGCTATTTCGGGCTTCGAAATGGTAAAATATTAAATTATTTTTAATTTAGGTCCACTCCTAGGAGTAAAGGCTTAATTGGAATTTAATTCTCCTATGTTGGCCTCTCTAGATTTTTGTGCCCTAGACTAGTATCTAAGGAGGATTTCTCCTCTCATTTCACATCAATCATATATTCATCAAGACAATCCATCAAAAATCATAATCAAGAAAGATCAGGCATTCAAGCATCCAAGCATTCAAGCATTCAAGCCTTCAAGAATCCAAGCATTCAAGCACTCAATTCATCAAGGAGATCCATTGGTAGCTATTGAAGGATTCAAAGCTCTATGGAGCCCTCTTGTTGAATATTTCTCCATCCACATCCATTCAAGCTTTTTCCAAATCCAAGATCCATTCAAGATTGGTGTTGAAGATCTAAAGACAATTTATTTGAGACATCCTACATCGTACATTCCATATACTACATCCATTTGGTTTATCCATACTTGTGGATTCAAGGATTTGAATCCTGGACAAGGGTTTTCAACATAAGCAAGGTGAATTGTTCCATTTACTTTGTTTATCTCTACAATTTCAATTACATTTTAAAGGTTGATTCCAAACTGGGGATTGATCATGACAAACCCCTTCCCCCCAACAAAGAAAACCATTTTTCTTGCAGGTGCAGGTGCGGAACATCGAAGTACTAAGCAGATTCGGATACCCTTTTTGAAATTTTTTTGGGATTCATGAATAGAATTTCCATTAGAGAAACATAGGTCAAGGTCAAATTTTATTGGTCAAGGTCAACCTGACACAGAAAAGAAAAATGTTTCTGCATTTTCACTGTCTCTATGTTTCAATTCCAAATCCAATTGTAGAATTTCCAGAATCTCAGTACAAACACTAGAAAATAGCAATTTCCAGATCTGTCCAATTTTGAGGTTAGTATTTGTTCTTCAATTCAATTCATTTCAAGTAAGATTTTAAATCCTCTTTCCCTTTATTCATAACTAGTTGATTCCTCTTTGTGTTGGTCATCTCCTTTTGATTAACCAATTGGGATCTCCTTGTTGTGGATTACAAGGTCAAATATATCTACAACATTTTCCACACTCCACACATTACACTCTTCCATTTTATACACCTATCCTTTATCTTATCTTATCTATTATATCTATATCAAATATTTATTCTTTACATTTTGGTAAACTCGCTCACAAAAACTATTTTTTTTTATGGTGTAAGATTTACATTTCATGTTAGATCTTGCATTTATATTAGATTAATTTTCTTGTATGTGCTTGTATTTACATGCCTTGTGTCTTGCTATTTTAGTTCATTTTCATTTCATTGTTATATGAGCTTTACTACCTCTAGTCCTACTTATAATATTCCAATTAGAAGAAGTCATAGAGTTATGGGTTTATTTGATCCTGAGTCCTCCTCTCCTTTCCTTAGGATCCCAAATAACAATGTAATCACTCATGATTCCAATCCTACTATGGAGAATAAATTTCTCACTCATCTCATGGTGAGGATGATTCTTTAAGAGTTCCTCCTAAAAAGTCCAAATTTTTTTAACTAAACTTGATAAAATGGGAAATTGGCTTATTCAAGAAAACCATAATCAAGATTTTGTTCAAGCTATAGAGGGTCTTAAGAAAGTCCTTCATGATAGTGATCATGTGTTAATATCTTGCATGATTTTACTCATCTTGTCCATTCAAATGTCAAACCTTTAGCTCAAGAAGCTCAAGATTTAGGACTCACTCCTCCTGTCACTAGTGTGGAACCTTCTTCCATTCCTTCACCTAGCATTCCTACTTATAATCCTCCTTTGGTGATGACATCTATTAAATCTCTTCCTATGAGTGTTCCACTGTTGTCTCTACCTACCTCACAATCTTCTTACCATAGTGTTCCTTTTACATATCCTAACCCTCTTCCAAGTGTGGTTCCAAGTGTTCCACCTGTATCTTCTATTCTTATTACTTTCCACACTTTTCCTAGTTTTTCTAATGTTTATATGTCTCCTATTTCATCTAATGATTCCACAATCATTAGTTTGGCTCAAACTATGTCTTCTTTACAAAAACAACTTGCATTCTTAACTCAATCCAAGTTTAGTATTCCTACATGTGACATGGGCATTCCTTTATCCTTAGACATTATTCGTGCTCCTATTCCTCAATAAGATGATATGCCTTATCTTGAGAATTACAATGGTAAGGGAGATCCTATCACTTATGTTAAAACATTTTAAATCCTTTGTAGTGACTATGCTCATGACCATAGGATTTTAGCTAAATTGTTTGCTAGAACTTTTCTTGATAAGCCGTTACAATGGTATTGTTCCTTGCCTCCTTATTCTATTGATTCTTTTCCAAAACTTGCTAATGCTTTTATCCAACAATTCCAAAATAACTTTGGTCTGCAAGTGTCCTTAACTGATTTGATGCATTGTAAAAAAAATACTAAATAAAAATTGACTGAATTTATTTGTACATTTAAGCATTTGTATGCTCAAATTTCTTATCCTGTTCTTGATATTGATATTCAACATATGTTTATTACAAATTTACAAAAGGATATTAGAGATAAGATTCTTCTTACTGAATTTACCTCTTTTCAACAACTTTGTGCATCGCTTCAACATTATCAATTACAAGTGAGTTAATTTGAGAGTAACACTCCAATGGCTCATGTTCTAGTTGATAAGAGTGATTTTGCTCCTAATCCCAACAAGTTTCAAAAACCTAACAACCATGTCAAGATAAATAAACAAGAAAATGCAATTTCTAATCAAGTTGTTGTTGCATCCAACAATGCCACTTCTACATCCACTGCTTTTCATCTGAATCACACATTTAGTCCTCTTGCTGAATCTTGACATTCTATTATGAGTAAATTGTTGAATGCTATTATGATTACTTTACATCCTATTCAACTTGTTTTACCTACTACAATGGCATCCAAATCCTTTTGTAAATACCATCATCAGAATGACCATGATACTGAGAAGTGTTATTCTCTAAAATATAAGGTTCAAGACTTAATTGATTCTAATGCTTTATCTGTTGATAATTTTGATGGTAATGGGAAAAGATATGTCTCTCCTCCTAATCAAAACCTTCAAATCTATATGAATCCTTTGCCTACACATGATACTAATACCATTATTCAGCTATTTTTTGTGGATATTGTTTATGACTTAAAGATGGATGATCTCAATAATATTGTTAACCATGTGGATCATATTGTTTTATCTCAATCTGTATTTCTACCCCATCCCCAATCTCAACCTCAACTTCAAGTTCCACCTCAACCTAAATCTAAACCGAAACCTCAACCTAAACCTCAAAAATAACCTGAGTAAAAGACCTTAGAAAATCTTGATCACCTTTGATGATTCTGAGACTATTAAAGCTCCTAATGGTCCCCTCTACATTTATGCTAGGATTTATAAGATACCTACTCATGGTTGTCTAGTTGATCGTACATCCTTAGTCAATTTTATTACTGAAGAAAACCTTTTTATGAAGAATTTACAACATGGTTGTTATGATACATCTGATGTTTGGATCAAAAATTGTAATAGTTTTTGTTAGATTAGGTGAAATACTAATCTCCCAAGAACACCTGCATGCATAACCCTGTCACATGGAAGAAGCAAAGAACAGAAGCAAGAAAAATCTATGGTGGCCAAAAAGCCAGAGACATCTTATGGACATGCAAAGAGAAATTTCTATTATGATCCAAATAAGTGAATTGTCTAAAAAGAATGTACAAAGGGTTCAACCATATAGGTGAACAATAAAACCCTAAAGCTATAAAGCAAAAAATAAAGCTAGGTTGCACATTATAATTAATAAATATATTAATTATAATGCACCTAAAAGATAGCTTAAGTAAATAGAGTAATAAATGACTTAATTAATTAAACCAAAGTGATTTAATTAATAAGCATAAAGTATGATTACTCTAACACCCCCCCTTAAGCGTAGCTCAAGAGGGAAGCTAACCTAGCACAGCTATGAAAGCAGAAAATGGGTCCCGGCAACAAGGCCTGATCAGGTACCCAAGTACAAGAAAATAAACTAGATGAAGGAAACAAAGCCTCCAATCTAGGGAAAGTCCCAAAGAAAGGAACAAGAAAGAGCATGAAGCATCTCCGAAGCATGAAGCTGCAAACACTGTCAGAAGAAACTGCTGGAACCCCCACTGAAGTGCATGACCAGGTAGAGAAGACAAAGTCTGAAGAGCTGATCAATCAAAGAGGTGACCTCCAAAATAGGAATGAACGAGTGTCTATATAGTAGATGATCCATCTCACCGAAATGCATAGGTGCCTAGCCACTGCATCCGCCTAGTACATAGGAACAAAAACTGAATACGTAGATCACTCAACCGAACCAAGGAAGCAATAGAGCCAACAGGTGAACCCCCCCATAATGCTGAACGGGGTGACAGGAACACTGAAATGCAATGCCAGAAACATCTGCAAGAAGAAGAAACAGGAACACCTATGTGCAAAAGAAGGTACAAGCACAGGATAAAGGGCGGTGTCATAGACACAGTCTACATGGGCTAATGTCGTGGAAGGTACGCTCACTTGACAAGAGTGGATGCACCTATAGTGGCAAATGCATCAGAATCCCCCCATGGCACTTTATAACTGAGTGCGTATACAAACAAACACATAGTGTTCAAGATCCCAAAATGCAAAAGCAGGCACTTTATCTCAGTGCGTTTACAGAAAAAAGAATGCAACAGAAAGAGCATGCAATCTCAGAAGTCAGAAAGAAGAGTGCACTAAGAAACCAGAAGAAGAGATCCCCGGACCTGTAGAACCAAGCACACCACCAGAGGGCATAAACTGCATAACTCAGAGGAGTGAAAACCTGGAGTAAAATCTGGAAAAATAACCTCTGCCACTAAATAGCACACTGAACCAGCTTTCCGACGATATCTTGTTTGCCAAAAAAGGAGTCCGGATGAGCCAGATATGACTCCCGGAAGGCAAAAAGAGATATCAGACTTCAACAGCAAAAAACACTGTTGAAATGGTGGAACCAAAAACTCTAACCTCCACCATCAAAAAGTGCTCGGAAAGATCTTTCCGACGGTATATGGAAGTCAGAAAAAGACCCCCGTATGCTCCTTGTAGAGCGAAAAAGGCCCAGGTACCCCCAAAATTGCCAAAAAAGGCTTACAAAATGCCCCAGGAGCTAAAAAAAATAGGCCCCCGGGCGCATGGAGCACTCCGGGGGCTGGGACGCAGCCCCTGGTCGGTCATATGACCGCGCGGCTGTGTATATGAGCCCGCGGGGGCTGAAACGGGCCGCCACCGGCGGCGGGGGCCAGCGGAGCGGCGGTGGGCCGGGCGGAGCCTGCAGAGCGGAGCGGGGGCGCGGGCCGGCGGAGCAGAGCGGAGGGCGGCGGGGGCGCTGGCGGAGCCGGTGGGCGGGCCGGCGGAGCGGAGGGCGCGGGCGGCGGGGCCGAGGGCGGCGGAGGCTGCAGAGTGGCGGCACGGTGGCCGCTGGTGGCGCTACGGAGGAGCGCGGGCTGCGTTAATTTTGAACGCAAAAAACATTAAAAAAAATGATTTTTTTAAATATTTTTTTTGATTTTCGAGCCCGTACGGCCCGTAGGAGGCCGAAAAAATTCCCCAGAGGCCCCGGTGTCCAAATCGGACGAGCTTTATATGGATTCTGGCTATCTCGAACGTTCCGGACGCAATGGTGGCATCCGTTTTTGCTCAAAATACCGTCCTGCAGAGAGTACTAGAACTGAAATTTTTCTGAAACCCTCCTGCATCTGAATCACTTCAACAAAACACGAACAGCGAGCAGCAAGATGGCTCTGATACCATGTTAGATTAGGTGAAATACTAATCTCCCAAGAACACCTGCATGCATAACCCTGTCACATGGAAGAAGCAAAGAACAGAAGCAAGAAAAATCTATGGAGGCCAAAAAGCCAGAGACATCTTATGGACATGCAAAGAGAAATTTCTATTATGATCCAAATAAGTGAATTGTCTAAAAAGAATGTACAAAGGGTTCAACCATATAGGTGAACAATAAAACCCTAAAGCTATAAAGCAAAAAATAAAGCTAGGTTGCACATTATAATTAATAAATATATTAATTATAATGCACCTAAAAGATAGCTTAAGTAAATAGAGTAATAAATGACTTAATTAATTAAACCAAAGTGATTTAATTAATAAGCATAAAGTATGATTACTCTAACAGCTTTCTCTATCCATCATTTGGTTCTATTAACTTACAAGTTGAACTTTATGTTAAAGTTGTGGACACTACTTTCGTTGTTGTTCTTGCTTCTGATCAATTTCAAGTTAACTTTTCTTTTCCTTGGTTGAATGCCATGCATACCATCACCTCTCCTATCCATAAGTGTTTTAAATTCATTCATGATGAAGAAGTGAAGATAATTAATCATAGTTTATATCACCCTTCTAGGCCTAGGGATTGTGCTACCCTTGACTTCTTTTGGCCTTCATTACCTAATTCACATCCTTCTCAACCTGATAACCTTTTTCTCTCATATCAAGCCTATAAACATCACAAGATTATGGAGTTGAGAATGCCTCAGACGGATCTTAAAAGTGGTAATTTTCCTATTCCTTCCTTTCCTCCTTTATCTATTGCTTCTATTTCTGTTAATCAAGCTCCTAGTGTTTCTTTTCAGCCTTTTAAGAATCCTCCTATAGAACCTGTGAAAGAACCAGTTTTTGTTCCTCCTAGTTCTCAACATATTTCAAACATGACAAAATATAACCGATCTGTCAATGAACATCATAAGAAGCATCAGGCTCAAGCTAAGGCTCGTGCCTCTGTTCTTCAAATTTATTTACCTTCTTTTGACCAGCCTATGTCTGGTGTGATAGAAGAAGTTAATGTTAATAATAATGTTAAGATTAATTATTATGATGATTCTATTCATATCTTAGAATCTATTTTGATTAATCTTGATGAATAAGATACTATTGATGATAATAATGATGCTAATGATGAATATGAGACTATTGACATTGATATTGATTTACCTAATATGCTTTCAACACAATTGATAATTACACCAAGTATCGAACATCATGATTCTCAAGAGGATCCTTGTTTGGAACTGGCTATTATTCCTACTATGTTGGATATAGTCCCTCTTGCAAGTTTCCCACCTTCCCTAAATGATATAAACTGAGATGGTGAGAGAAGGCGATGCACTTGATTGGTTTGTCCTTCATGGTAGCATTTTGTATGTTTTCATGTCATATTGTGTTTCTCCTGTAAGGTATTTGCTAAATGTTTGTTAGATTCTTTTATACGATCCTTGTTACTTTCTTGATGTAAGGTGATAAAGGAATAAAACCTATTGTATAATTCCTCTATATGTATCTCTATTCTTCTATATGTTGTTTTTATGTTATGTTGTGCATGTGCTATTGTTTGTAAATGTTTTCCTTGTTTAGTCTTTTTGGATTTGCAAATTGGTAGCACTGATTCTTTTTCGTCTCCATGTTGTGGTCTGAAAAGACTCTTTTTCATAACTCTTGTGTTTTCTTTCCTCCATTGTGATTGTAATTCTACTTTGTTTGGGGAATGATGTTAATTCATTTATAATAATATCATATATATATATAGATATATATATATATATATATATATATATATATATATATATATATATATATATATATATATATATATATATATATATATATATATATATATATATATATATATATATATATATATATCTATATCTATATCTATATCTATATATATATATATATATCTCTCTCTCTCTCTCTATATATATATATATATATATATATATATATATAATCTTATGATCATACTGACCCTACGACAGGTAGATCCCTTCTATGTTCTATGTATGTTTATGTGATATTTCCCTTAATTTTTCTTCATTTGGGAGCATCTCATAGTGGAAACATAATCAATGGAGTTGTTTATATTTTTGTTCAAGCCATTTCTCCTGTTAAAGCATTAGTAGTGACTTTAATGTGGGAGCATATGCTCTGCTCACTTTTTACACACACACATTTTCAATTTTCAAATATGCGAAATCCTTGAAAGGTAACACACATAAGTTACTAAATCCTAAAGAGAAGCACATTTTCATTTTCAAATATTATAAATCCTCAGAAGGTAACACACATAAGTTTCTAAATCCTGAAGAAGACATGCACTTTCAAAATACTTTTCAAAACTTTTCTCCCTTTATGGATTAAAGACTAATCCTTAAAGCATGGATTTGTATTTGTATTTTATAGGATCTATTGATCCCTCCAGTTTCAATTTGCTAGGTTTTGATCCCTTAAGGTAGAAAGGTGTCCTTCAGACTAGATCTCTTTTTCTTTGGCTTTTCTCTTTGGAATAGATTATTCCTAAGAGTGAATCCTGGATGGTTTGACTAGTGAGTAGCCACATTCACTAGGATGTTCAACTTCATCTTTCTAGTTGTGCTTTTTCCTTGTATGATTCACAATGGGACATAAGTTCTCATTGGGTGAGGTAATTGCACCCTCTTATCTCTTTTTTCTTGAGATGTCTCTCTTATTATAATCTTGAGGTTGACAAAGACTTGAGTCCCTAGGGGCTTGAGGATTTCTTTGTCCCTTTGATTTCAATAAGGTTGTCTCTTTATTTCATCTCCTTTACCAAGAGTTTACATGGAGTCCATACTCTTTATAAATTGGGGGCTAAATGTTTCGTAAGTAGTTTGGAGTCATGTCAAAAACCTTGAATGGGTTTCTGACTTGGATCTAGCTTTTTACCCTCTTCTGCCCCATTTTCCATTTCTTTTCTGCATTATTCTGGCATCCTGACCTGAAACCCTAAGATTCTTGACCTTAGGGTCAAGGTAAACCTTTTAGGTCAACATTGACCTCAACCCTAACCTAGGCCAAGGTTGACCTCAACCTTGACCTAGGGTCCAAGTTGCCAAATTTTAAAGTTTCCGGATGTCAGGTTTCAGAAAGATTTATTTCCCACTTCTAGGTCGGCTATTTCGGGCTTTAAAATGGTAAAATCTTAAATTATATTTAATTTTGGTCCACTCCTAGGGGTAAAGGAAAAATTTGAATTTAATTCTCCTATGTTGGCCTCTCTAGAAGTTTGTGCCCTAGACTAGTATATAAGGAGGCTTTCTCCTCTCATTTCACATCAATCATCTATCCATCAATCATCTATCCATAAAGACAATCCATCAAAAATCATAATCAATCAAGATAAATAATTCAAGCATTCAATCCTTCAAGCATCCAAGCCTTCAAGCATTTAATTCATCAAGGAGATCCATTGGTAGCCATTGAAGGATTCAAAGATCTATGGAGCCCTCTTGTTGAAGATTTCTCCATCCACATCCATTCAAGCTTTTTCCAAATCCAAGATCCATTCAAGATTAGTGTTGAAGATCTAAAGAAAATTGATTTGAGACATCCTACATCCTACATTCCATATTCTACATCCATTTGGTGCATCCATACTTGTGGGTTCAAGGATTCAAATCCTCCACAAGGGTTTTCAACATAAGCAAGGTGAATTGTTCCATTTACTTTGTTTATCTCTGCAATTTCAATTATATTTAAAGTTTGATTCCAAATTGAGGTTCAACCAAGGCAAAACCCTTCCCCCCAACAAATAAAACCATTTTTCTTATAGGTGTAGGTGTGGAATAATGAATTACTGAGCTGATCTAGATTCCCTTTTCAGAAAAATTTTAGGATTCGTGAACATAATTTTCGTAGGAGCAGCGTAGGTAAAGGTTGACATCTTAAGGTCAAGGTCGACCTGACACAAAAAAGAAAAATATTTTTGGGTTTTCTCCATCTCTGTGTTTCTGTTCTAGATTTAGTTGCAGAATTTCCAGAATCTTAGTACAAACACCAGAAAATAGCAATTTCCAGATCTGTCATACTTTGAGGTTATTATTTTTTCTTCAATTCATTTCATTTTAAGTAAGATTTTAAATCCCCTTTCCCTCTTTATTTATAACTAGTTGATTCCTCTTTGCATTGATCATCACCTTTTGATTAACCAATTGGGATCTCCTTGTTTTGGATTAGGAGGTCAAATATATCTACAACATTTTCCACACTGCAAACATTACACTCTTCCATTTTATACACCTATCCTTTATCTTATCTAATCCCTTATATCTATATCAAATATTTATTCTTTACATTTTGGTAAACTCGCTTATGAAAACTCTTTTTTTTTGTGGTGTAAGATTTACATTTCATGTTAGATCTTGCATTTATATTAGATTAATTTTCTTGTATGTGCTTGTATTTACATGCCTTGTGTCTTGCTATTTTAGTTCATTTTAATTTCATTGTTATATGAGCTTTACTACCTCTATTCCTACTTATAATATTCCAATTAGAAGAAGTCATAGAGTTATGGGTTTATTTGATCCCAAGTCCTCCTCTACTGAATTTATATCTATTAGGCATTGGGGACTCTACACTATACTATTTATAAAATTAGTCCATAGAACCTACTGGACCTTGCCTAATAGATATTAAGAATTGTACAACTACAAAATAAATGTGGAAAAAATTGACACTAGTTCATGGTGGAGATCAAAATGTTCTCAGGAAAAAGGAAGAAAGATTAAGAGGAAAATTTAATGATATGAATATGAAACAAGGTGATAAGATAACACAGTACAACATTCAAGTCAAGGAAGTGGTGAATGCTATCCGAGGAGTAGGTGGAAATATTGAAGAAGAAACTGTGGTAAAGAAAATTATCAGAATATTATTTCTTGCCTATGCTATTAGAGTCTCTATAATTCATGAAATGAGATTTGTTCCTGGTAATGATATTTCCCTTGATAGTCTAATTCGTAGATTGACTACATTCGAGCTTAACAAATTTGATAATATTGTTGTACCTAAGGTAGAATCTGCATTCATGGCATATTTGAACACTGTAAGATCAAGTAATAGACATCGGATAAGAAATGGAAGTGATTATGAAGCTAAAGAAGATGATTTTGAATAACTTGAACCATTAATGGCTAGAAAACTACCCAAAGGCAAAGGAAAATACAAAGGTAAACTACCCTTAATATATTTCAAATGTAAAGAGATTGGTTATATTATTGCAAGATGTCTTGACATGATTGATAATGAAAGGACAAGTGAAAGATAAAATGGAATAAAGAATGCTAGAAAAGATTACCAAGATCACCAAGGTAACTGACAACAAGGAAACATAGACAACCGAGACTACAAAGATAGAGGAAAAAAAGGCATGCTACCTAATTAAAGATGATGAGGATACCAATATTGAAACAAATGAAGAGGAAGTGGTGTATGTTGCAATGAAGGAAGATTCTGAAGAAGAAGAAAGATATGTAGAAAAGGAACTTATTTCTAAAGTAAGAAAAAATGATAATTGGATTCTTGATAGTGGTTGCACACATCATATGACTGGTGATGAAGATAAGTTTGAACATCTTGAACATTATAATAGAGGATTTGTTAAAATGGAAAATGACACACCTTGTCAAGTGAAAGGTAAAGGATCAATATTGCTAAACAACATGATCAGATGTGAAAATGCTTATTGGGTGAAAGGAATTAACTATAATCTATTGTGTTGTAAAGTTAGATAATAAAGGTCACCAAGTTGCATTTGAAAATAGAAGAGTAAAGATCTATGATGATGCTGGAAGATTGATCGGTACTGGTAAACATTATAAAGCTAACCTATTTTATCTAGAGAATGCTTAAACTTCATGTTTATTGGCTAAAAATGATGATGTTTGGTTATGGCACAAGAGGTTATGCCATGTGCATTTTGACAACATGGTAAATATTAGTAATAAATAAAAAGTTAGAGGTTTGTTGAGTATATCTAAGCCTGACCATGTGATGAGAAAATAATATAAAATTGGTAAAATGACAAATTCTAGTTTCAAGAGAAAACATTATTCATCTAATGCAATCTGGAGTTAGTTAATACTGACTTACGTGGTCTAATGAAAATTCAGAGCTATCATGGAGATAGATATTTTATCTTATTTGTTGATGAATTCTGTAGGATGATGTTTGTTATGTTTCTAAAAGAATAATTAGAAGCTTTCCACATGTTTAAATGGTACAAAGAAAAAGTAGAGAAAGAAACTAGTAAGAAACTGAAATGATTGTGATATGACCGAGGAAGTGAATTTATTTCTGATGAATTTACTAAATTTTGTAATGAGTATGGAATCAAGGGACATGTATCTATAATGAGGACCCTAGAACAAGTTGGAATTGTTCAAATAAGGAACAAGTCAACTGTTGATTGCGCTAGAACACTTATAAATGAAAAGGAGGTTGCATAAATTTACTAGAGAGAAGCTATCAGTATGTTGCCTATACACTAAACCAAGTACAACTAAAAAAGAGTCAAACAAGATACCTTATGAGCTATGGTATGGTTATACACCTAATGTGAGATATTTCAAGATATTTGGAAGTAGATGTACATTTTGAAAGATGATAGAAATGGAAAGTTTTATTCTAAAGGAGATGAAGGCATATTTATAGGATACTCTACTAGGAGTAAGGCTTACAAATGTTTTAGAAAGACTACTAACAAGATGATTGAAAGTGAAAATGTGAGAATTAATGAGTTTTTAGAGAAAAATGATGAATACAGAAAGAAGAAACCAAAAGACTATGGAAGATTTGTTTACATACAAACTGAAGACCCTAACACTTTACTTGAGAAACAACTCAGTGTCACCTAAGAAATAGAATAATGTCACTGAGCAATAGTCCTTATAGATCAAGAAATAATAAACAGTTATTGAGGAGAATGATGATCATGCACTGAGTGGAGAAAACATTGAAGAACAAAGATCTGAGCTTGTATTAGCAAAATATGTGAGAAGACACCATCCACGTGATCAGATAATTGGTAACAAAGGAACATGAGTGATGAATAGAAGTAAGTTGAGGAATAATACATGTTTGATATGTGAATTTGAATCTAGAACTGTTAAGGATTCATTAGAAAATGATGATTGGATTAAAAAAATGAATGAAGAGATTGAGAAAATATAGAAAAAAAAGATATGGACATTAGTACTAAATCCTAAAGAAAAAAATATGATCGACACCAAATGTATTTTCAGAAAAAAATTGAATGAGAATGGAGATGTTACAAGGAACAAGGCAAAAATAGTCTGCAAAGGTTATGCACAAGAATAAGGAATTGACTATGGAGAAACTTTTGCACCTGTTGCTAGACTAGAAGGAGTAAGGATTTTACCTTCATATGCTACTTAATACTTATAAAGGATTCAAGGTATATCAAATGGTTGTCAAGTTTGCATTTCTGAATGGGATAATTGAAGAAGGGGTATACATCGAACAACCTAAAGGTTTTATAGATCCAACTCAGAAGAACATGGTTTGCAAGCTTCACAAGGAACTTTATGGACAAAAATAGATTTGATAGAACAAGTGAAAATAGAAATTATATTTGAAAGGTGAAACTGATGATAAAATCCTCATTGCTAAAATGTTTGTTGTCATATTTGGAGGTCATGATACTTTATGTAAATATTTTGTTGATGAAATGAGAAATAAGTTTGAAATGTCAATGTTTGGGGAGATCAAATTTTTTATTGGTTTAAAAATTCAACAATTGAAGGAAGGTATATACATTACATAGTAAACATACATCAAAGAGATCTTGAAGACATTTATTATGGAAGACTCAAAGCCAGTCAGTACACCTATGGTAACTAGATGCAAGCTAACCAAGGGTGTCAAGTCAAAAGAGGTAAATCAAACCTGATACAGATCTATGATTGGAAAAATGATGTATGTTGTCCATATTAGACCGGATATTTTACATTTTTTTGGAATTGTAGCTATATTTTCTCCAAATCCTAAAGAGACACATTTTATTGTTGTAAAAAGAATCTAGAGATATCTTAAGAACACTGAGGACTATGGTATGTGGTATAAGAAATAAGGAAATTTTTAACTTAAAGTCTATACAGATGCTGATTGGACATGAAATATTGATGATAGAAAAAGCACTACAAGAGGATCTTTATTTTTAGGTGAAATATTAGTAACATGGATAAGAAAGAAACAAGGATGCATCTCTCGGTCCACTACTGAAGCTGAATATGTAGTTGTTGTTAACTACTCTAATATTTCATGGATAAATCAATTTGTTGGAAGGTATGAATGAAGAAATAATAGATCTAGTGACAATCTATTGTGACAACACAAGTTCTATAAACATTTCAAAGAATCTAGTGATGCATGCAAAGACGAAGCACATATCCATCAAATATCATTAATTAAGGGAGAAAGTTCAAGAGAAACCAGTTAAATTAGAATATGTGAAATCACAACAACAACTTGTAGATATATTTACAAAACCCTTACCAAAGGATACATTTGAGTACTTGAGAAATAGATTAGGGGTCCTTTCCCTATCTAACAGTCATTAAGGTGATATGGGGTTGCATCAACCTATTCTTTATTAGAAGATCTAATTATGTTGATGCAAGATGTTCACATTTTAGGATTCCTAAGGTTGTGAAGAAAGTGGAAGACAAGCTAAAACCATGAATATATGTACATGCAAGGTACAATAATCTATAAAGGAACAACAAATATACTTATTTGGCTACTAAAGAGCTTATTTTTGACATTGATGTCAAAGGGAGAGAATATGACATGAAATATTCAATTATGAAAGAAGCTAATCAAAAGGGATAGTATGCATAGTGATTAAACATATTAAAAGCATAAGCTAAGCGAGAGCTAACCGAGTCACAAAATATAGACCGAGATGATATATTTCATATTGTGTTACCTTAAATGCCAACGACAGAGATTGTTGGAACTAAAATTGATAGAATACTTGGAGAACAAAATGGGAGAATATGAAGATGATCACCGAGCTACTAAGGTATATGTGAGATATTAGATCAGTTCTTATATTGTCATTGATGTCAACTATCTTTGACTTTACTTATCATGATTGTTGCAAACATCTGAAGAAGGTAATGTTGGTGAAGGAAAGGAGATATTAGCATGAAGATGAGATGTATGAGTAAGTTATGAATAAGGTATTCATTGGGAAACTTATTTATGAGTCTATGACTATATGATAGTGATTTGATTGGCATACATGATTCTGATAAGTGTTGAAGATCAAGAATGTATAAGTTAGTTTGGTCAGTATATGAAGAACTTAGTGTACACCAAGCAGATGCAAGGTACACTGAGTCGCATGGTATTGATAGAGTAGGAGAAATAAATAGGAACATGTGATTGCCAACACAAGAGGATGAGATGGACGAATATTAAAGATTCCAAGGATAAAGAAAAATTATATTATGAAGATATACGACTGGAAAAATTCAAGAATGATCAGATCATAAAGATTGAAAACATTTTAAGGCACAAGTTACGAGGAAGGTTAAAGAGGAAAAACTAATGATGGATATTAAGAGGAAAAATATATGGCTGAAATGAAAATGTTTTATCATGTCTATATAAGGAGAGATGAAATACGAACAAGATATATAGGAGAGAGAAGATCACATCCCTATGAAATTTTTTGGTGCATATATGTGAAGCTGTTCAGATAGGTTGAAGTGAGAACCGAGTGATTCTATAGATAAAACTAAGTAACAAAAGGAGATAACCAAGCATAATAGAGTAGGAGGAAGAAGAAGGAGATTGAAGAGATTATGATGGCTAGAATTTTATTGAGCTTAGCATAGATATGAAAATGAGAAAAGTAAGTTTCATTTGAATCAGGTCATATATTATTTCTTTCTAACCATTTCTACAGTGAAATTCTCTTAACCGAGTGAGACATAATCATCTTTTTTATTGGTATTATATGAATGTTACTTGTTTTCTTGTTGACCCAAGTGAATGTATGGTCACAAATAGTTGTTAGTGATAAATCATCTAACAACATCACACCTTATAGTGTGTTTGTAACCTTTAACAAGTTAGGCTCTTAACCGAGCTCACTTTAGAAGACTGGAAATATGTTGGGTTACTGGTCCCAGGTGGTTTTTCCCTTAACAGGGTTTCCACATTAAAAATAAAGTGTTAAATGTGTATACATGTGATGTTTTTGATATTTACTTTACACATTACAATAATTTTTTAGATCGGTATACGTTAACTACTAGTTGGTTTACATTATTTGACAACCAGTTAATTAATCAATAAGACGCAGTCAAGTTATTACTAAGATGTTTAGTTTATTTGTTCAAGTTGATATTATACATCTATGAAGAATTTGGGACTATAAGATAACTGAACATAGCTTATTCACCCCCCCCCCCTCTTAGTTATCTACCATTCATATGCTTAGTGGGATTACGAGATTTTAACATATGCAACTAAGCTCCAAATAAAATGCACCCATTGACTAAATTTCAAAAAGGGGAAAATGCAACAAATTTTCATGAAATTTTCAACATTTTTTCTACATGATCTGCACATTTTGTGGTCAAAAACCACAAAAAAATATAAAAAAATCATTGTGCTTTTGCAAATCCAAAAAAAGTTTGACTTTTTTTTTTTGTCTTTAGTGCATTCTGTCTAGAGCTTAGCTAATGCTGATTTTAACATGTGGCAAAGCAAAAAAATAAATATTAATTTTGATTTCCTTTCTCGACCCTTCGTGTTGTGTTTCACCTTGAAGTTATTTCCTATGTCAATGCCTTATTTTATTTGCAAAATAAAATTTCATTTGCTGAACTTTGAAACACCCGATTAATATTTTAATCCAGGTCAGCTTGAGGGGGTCCACACCCTTTGTGTTGCATATTTTATGTCATTTTATAAAAAATGATTTACTCACACATTAACATTTTATTTATAAAAATATTTTAATTACTATCAAACTTTGGAAATAGCATTAGATGAGGCAAGCCTAGTCCCATTATGGGCTCATTGTTGGCTCGACTATTTTTAGTTTCAATCAAATGAGCTTATGAGAAGTAATTATATAACTTTCATGCATTTTTGGATCAAGTTTGAGAAACATTTGACCATTAAAACTTGACTTTCAAACATTCTACAAGTGTGTCCAAACTGTGGGAGGAGCCTTTGGAATTGCCTCTGAAAAAATAGTCTAATGCCATCACATGACCCTTAAAAATGGTAGGCAAACAGTTTGGTATACCAATATTTACTTTTAAAAATTTCTTCCCTTGGTGATTCATGAAGTGAGATATTTTAATCTTTGAAGTCGTCTACTTCTTTTTTTGTACTATTGAACATACCAGAACTAATTTGAAAACCTTCAAAAATGCATCTTGATAAAATAGAAAATGGAATTTTGGGAGGTTACCAATGGCAAGATAGGTTCATTTGGATATGAGTAATATGCATGACACATATTTTCCCCAACCCTTCAAAGTTGACCTTTTTCAATCTATTCTGGAAACACAAACTAAAAACTAAATAAAAACCTTTTGAAAAAACCTTAGCAAAAATGCTAAATGGTCTTCTAGAAACCGAAGGACTTGCATAATAGCTCATTTTCATACTAAAATCATAGGGAAACAACTAACCTATCCTGATGACCAATTGATTGTCTTTTATTAATCTCCAAAAAGTGCGTCATGTTGACAATAACATTGTACAAACTATAGACGTTAATGAACTACTTGTGGAATTGACCTGACAAATAGGTCAAATGAATTGACCATGGCCTAAAAATAGGACTAGGGGTTATTTTTCATGATTAGAACATGGGAAAACACTTGAAATATCACAACACTCATGAGATTGTGAAATATGGTACTATGATTCAGAAAATATGCCACTGAAAATATTGATAATCTGAATAAGTTAATTTTAGATTTATCTTAAAAAGTGTAACAAATGGAATCATTGGTGGCTCAAAATATAGGCAAATGGGTGTGAAACACAAGCTTCTAAGTAGACAATTTCATCATTTCTGAATATGTGCATAGTGCAATCTTGTGTAAACCCCTTAAACTGGGTGCATGAAAAGCATATCTAAATTGGTTGTGGGGGTTTAGAAACTGAAACACATATTATTTGATATGAATTGAACACATCCTCAAATTTTCTCTGATATTTTTTAACTCATACATTTTCAAAGTGTGCTTCTTCAAACATGTTTAAGAGGTGCATTGTTCTTTCTTTAGCAAATTTTAATATGGCTACCTCAAATTCCTTCAGAATTTGGAGTCGCCAAAACTATTTTCCAAGATCCCTAACAAAAAGATTAATTGATGTAGGCTACTAGTTTTTTGTTCATTTTGAATATTATTGGCCAGCTTGGGCTTTGTTTATTGTTCTTTGCTATTAGTTCTAGGTCCTATAAAGATTTTATTTTGAATAGCCTTATGTGGCTAAGTTTAATTTTTTTTTTGTGAATCATTTTACTCTTACTAGTATGGTTAGTATACTTTATTGGACTTCTAGATACTTTGATACCATTAGTGTAATGCACCTCTAACCCTAACATGTGATTGAACTACAAAGGGATGTAATTAGAACACTAGGGTTGTTTGAGGGTACATTTTTATTTTAGTGATTAGTAATAAATCTTTAAGCTTGACCATGGTATGTGTATACTTTTAAGATACCTTAACCAAGTAGATGTGATACAATGAGAATGTGTTTGATAATATTCTTTCTGATTAGGATCTTGAATTTTTCTTGGAAAAACATCTCCTATGATCTGTGATGATCCCTTTTCTATATGACGATCCTCTATCATGATGATGATTTACCTTATTTTATTGAAATTATATGGTTATGATTATCTACATGCCAACAATACTAACAAATCATGTTTTAATATGAATCATGTTTGATGTTCATGTAAGATGAGGGGACGTAGTCATAGTCACTTCTATAGGAGATCTACACGATGTCGCACTCCCCCTCCTTGTTTGCTACTGTTTTCCTATGTGTGTGTGTGTGTGTGTTTTCTTGTCTCGGTGATGTAGGGTTGCAAGTATCAGGCATATACTCCACTTGGCTACATAGATCTAAGCATGCCTCTAAAATGATCAAAAGTTATTTTTGTGGAGATAGTACCAAGGTCTGATAACTAGGTCCTTTTGGCATAAGTTTTATTTTTAGGTGGACCAGTTGACATGCTTTGACTTTCTTGGACTTGGTGATTTTATACTTTCATTATTTTGGTTGTACAATTTTTTTGGTCATTTCCTTTATTTCTCCTCCTTGGGATGATTCTTAGATGATCTTTGTTATGATATGTCGTAGAGTTTCTTGCTTTGCCAGGAGTTTGGCTTGACTTGCCTTGTTGACAATGGTTGACCTTGTTTGATCTTGTGGTTTTCTCTATGTGTTTTATAGTTGAGTGTAATGATTTCTTTGGATTATTATATTTATTATGAGGCATATAATTTTATTCTATCTGAGTGTTATATTTTATACGTATAAATACATAATAATATTAATGTTGTGATTTATTACTTCCCAATCACATAGATTATACTATTTGGTATTTAAAACACACACACACACACACACACAGATATATATATATATATATATATATATATATATATATATATATATATATATATATATATATATATATATATATATATATATATATATATATATATATATATATATATATATATATATATATATATATATATATATATATATATATGGGTGCACACATATATGTATATGTATATGTATATATAAGTTATATGTGATTATATTGACATGACTATCTATATCTTCTATGCTACATATTATAAATATAGGCATCAATGACTATAAAATCAATCATTATAGTTATATTTATTTACTAAATAGTAGTGAGTTTATAATTAATACAAGTATTTAATTATGCCTTTTAGTTAAGAGTTAGTTGGGGGTTGGTTACCTTTGAGAAATTTATTTATATGGATTTTTTTTTTTTTTGAGGGGAGATGAGTGTAATACCCCAAAAATGGGCTATAGGTTCATTGACCTCATACATCTCCAATTCAAATGAAATCAACATCGAAGTACTAACCTAAGACACATCTGCACATCATCGAATCCTAATTGATTTTATCCTAAATTTTGCATCGGGGAATATTTCTAGCAATATTCCTATTTATCCTAATTATCTTTAATTTCATAATTATTTGGCGATAAATCTCATTTATCCTAAAGTTTGATTAATTGAATATTCTGAATATTTAATTAATTAGATTTAATTCTTCTACTTAATTATTTAATTGGATTTAATTGAATTATTCCTAAATTGTATTATTTAATTTTGACAATAAATCAAAAATCTCATGACTAATTGATTAAATTCTTATTTAATTAGTTAAAGTCAATTGTCAATTTTTAATAATATAGTTTTTGAATAAAGTTTGATTTAATAATTGATTAACCCATAAATCAATTATTTTTATTTAAAAATAAGTTAAGTTGAGAATAAATCACTTTATTTTTAAATTAATTCATAATTAAAGCATGCACAATCAAAAAAGAAGGCAACTAGAAATTAACAATCAATTTTAAAATTGAAACTCAACATATGATGATGAGTTGAAATTTGATGTAAACTCTATTTTGAGTTAAACACTACTTTTGCATGATTTTTGTGAGTTAATTATCTCCGATTTCCTGATAACTCAAAAATCAACCTGAGTTTATCAAGAGTGATTTATGGTTTTTCTTATGCATCCTCAAACCCTGGATTTCTATAAAGCCAAGGCTCAGCTCTTCATAATGATCAATACTCGAATTTGCACAATTACTCTGGTGAATTGGCGATTGAAGGATTAAGCACTTGCGATAGGCGATTTGTGAGATCTTTCATAGTTGATCATAGTTTTTGCATAGTTTCATATCATAGTTTTCATATTCATTCATAGCATTCTTAGATTAAATCTGCATTCAATCTCAATTTCACTCATATAGCTTAGATTCATACAGTTTCTCATATTATTGCATAGAAAATACAAAAATATAGATTAATCTGCATTCATTCTACATTCATCTTTTAGCATTAAATCTTTCGTTTAGGTGTTGCATTGTCACTGATCTTGATTCCAATCTGAGAACATCATATTCACACCTACTAGAAGGTGGTAAATCACCTGGTTAGCTTAGTGTCAATTATTTGTCATATTTCAATTTTGGCTAACCTCTAATGTTTTACTAAAGTGTTGTGTCTATAGCTAGGTACAAAATTCACACACACATCTTTGGTGCCCACCGTGGGGCCCTGAAATGGGTTTCCCTTCTGTTCTATCTTTTTCTATCAAAACTGTGATTTTTAATTTTCTGTCCGTTGTTCTGTACATCCCTATACGGATTCTCATGCGAGATTCTTCATCGCACTGCATGAAGTTTTGCTAGTTTCAACACTTCCTCACACAAGACTTCATCCTTCGTCACAGGAGACCGTACTTCCTCGCGGGGGACCACATCCTAAATCACATAGGATTTTACACCCAATGACATAAAATTTGTAGATTTGTTCTTTCAGATTATTGATTTCTAACACTTACTATTTGCTGTTGATTTGTCTTGATTTTGTACTTTCAGATGTGTGCTAAATTCTGGATTTCAGAGCATTGGAACTAAGGTATTCTCCTCAAGTTGATAATATTTTGATTTGGATTAAAATAAACTCTCATGTGTCAAGCTTGTGTGACTTTTCTTTCTTTCATATCATAGACTTCATTTTGGGCTATAAAATGAACATAGATTTTCTTTTTGCATATCTGTTACACATAGTAAATAGGCCCTATGAACACTATTTGCAGATGATCTTGAGATATTGAGCTTCTTTCGCTTGTTCATGCATGCAAAGCTCTTCTTGATGAAGGATCCCTTTGTAGGTAGGGAGGTTACTGAGAGTGTCTCATGTTCTACTAGATTTGTGCATCTTCAACTTTTGATTGATACATTCTCTCTCTGGAGAGGTTGATAGATCATAAGCGATTGACATCATAGATCTTTATGAGATAATCTTGGTCTTAGCGTGTTAGATTAATTTGTCTTCTTTTTTTTTGGTTAAAAGTGAAAAGGCTAGAGGACTATGCTCTACTCCCTTTTTGGGTAGTATCAGAAACTCAAATCCTTGAATTTGGAACTAGTCTCCATGTGGTATCTTTTGTGAGTCACCTTTAGAGAGGGTTAACCATAGTGGACATTCCCTTAATTGGGTCAACCACATGGCCAAAACCTCAAGCGATAATAGCCATCTTCATCGTGGTAGCAACAACTGCTATATAAATGTCCTTGTGGAGGAAATCTTCACAAGTGTGGTCTCTTGTTGGGCTGTCAGATCTCCCTAGCAGCTCCTGATAGATTAATTTCTTAGACTATGTCAAAACCCTGGAGTGCCTGGATTGGAGTTCACCCTCTTGAGATCACAATAGTTATAGAGTTCAACCATTACTACAAACCCTAATGAGGCCATATTTTTCATTTTCTAGGAATATGTGCATTATTCAAAAACTTTTGGAACATACACAAGTAGTATTTCTAGGGATTAGCATAATAAGTCACTATTGCTTGTTCATGCACAAGGTTTCTTTTGCCCTTGTTCATTGTTTTCAAATGATTTCTTTCTTCCCTTGCTTGTTGTTTTGTGTGCTTGATATATTCTTGGATACTTGAGATGAACTATTACATAGATCTTCAAATCTGGATAGAAAAATTTACATAACAATCTGGTACTAAAACACTGAAAAATTGCAAAATCTGAGCAAAAATCCTTTTCTAATGTGAGAACTAAATATTATGTCAGAGAACAGCCAGTGCTATGTCTCAAAATCTGTCTCAAAATCTATGCCTAAAAAAATGTGCCTAAAAAATTGTGCAAAACTATCAAACTGTGTTCTTTTATCACGTGAGATTTCAGCTTTCTGAGCATTTCTTCATGTGAGACAACATATTCTCGCGTGTAGCCTATTACTTCCTCACACAAACCTATCCCCAAATTTTCAAAACAGTGAGCTAATTCCTATCAGTTGGTCAAATTTCTATCAGATCTATTTTTTGTCTGCGATCTGTATGCCTATTTTCCTATTGCACACTGCCTAAAATTGCATGTCTAGAGTTGAGAAACAAGTCCCAAAATCTATCAAACAAATCATTATGTCAGAAATAGAGAAAAAACTATAACGAATCTATCCATTTTCCTAAAGTGGTCTCTTGAGTCTGATTTGGCCTTCTGATTTATCGATTTGAGTCATTTTCATCTTGTGTCAAAACCTTGTCAAAATTATCTTCAAATTCAATCTTTTTACTAAACAGCTAAGTGTTGTGAGCTCATTCCCACCATCTGTTGGGTGTCTACCCACACTAATGTGGCCCAGTATACTTCACTTACATCCTATCTAATCTTTAATCACTTCAATCTTGACAAGGTTGCGTCATTAAATCTTGTTGAATCAGATCTTTCTTTAGTTGTCCTCATCTTTCTTTTTATCTTCACCCAAGGTTAATGGTGGAAACTAGAGCTTCCTCACATAAGAAATCTGGAGAAGCACTCAATACTATCCCTTTGACTACTCACAACGGTCCAACTCTTGAGCAACTCTACAATTCTGGTCTTTACAAAGATGATGGTCTTGGCAATTTTTTATTGAAAACTGGTTACATACCCCCTCCATCAACTCACAGAGGTAATAAAAAAATCCTCCTCAATCTATCCTAGGGAGTCCTAAAACTCCTAACATGTCTCACAGAGGTACACAACATGGGTCTCAAGGACCTCATTCTCAACATGGTGTGGATTAAGAACCTACACCTTCCAAAATTGCTTGATATCAAAACAATGATGACTTCAAGAAAATGATGATGCATTTCTTGAAAGAAGACAAAGAGGCATGCTTTCTAGAGTTAGCTCATCAAGGAGCTAAACTTCCTCCAAAATTTAATGTTGAAAATATCATTACACATGAGGAAGAAATCCCTATCATGGCTACGATGAAATAGATGCATGCCATGCAAGTCAAACTTAACAAACTTGAAAAAGAGAAGGAACCTAAGGAGTTCTCCATGGAGGCCCTGTTCCCTTTTCCATTTGATAAATACTTCTACATGCCACCATTCCCTAATAGAGTGGAGATGCCTAAATATGATAAGTATGATGGAAACTCTAATCCTCAAGATCATGTTAGAGAATTCTGTACTCAATCTATGGAGTTTATGCACGAACCAACCTACTTAATACATCTTTTCCCTTGATATCAAGGAGGAGTAGCCATTCATTGGTTCTCTAGAATGCCTCCTACTATCAAAACCTTTGAGGAGTTAATCAAACTATTCTATCAACAATACTCCTACAATATTCAACATCCAGTCACCACATGATCGACATCTACAATCTGAAACAATATATAGGTGAACCATTCCTGACATTTCTCAAGAGATGGAGGAAGAAATTTTATCTATATGCTAGACCCATTCAGAAACTGAGAAGGTGGAAATCTTCTTCAATAATCTTGTTCTAGAAATCAACTACCCTTTACAAATGCAAAATCATATATCTTTTGATAAGATGGTAGATAATGTGATCAAAATTGAGAAAGTACTTGTGAAAAAAGGAGATATCACACTTCAAAAGGACAAGTATGAATCTGGATCTAGTTCTAAGGACAAGAACAAAAACTGGAATAAGAATAAAAGCATTGTCACAGATGGAATTGTTGATAATATCTATGCCCCATCCAAGGCACCCACTTTCAATCTCATTTTTGGTACCCAATCCATCAAAGCTTTCAAAGCTAAAGCAACAGAGCCCAAAAAGTCATCTGATTATAAACCTTGGGCTACAAATCCTAACCACAAATTCACTCCTCTTGGAGAATCCTTGGAATCTGCCATGAAAACTCTATTGGCAAACAAAATCATCTACTTGCCTAAGATAAAAGTTTTTGATCCTGAACCTAAACTGAAATGGTGGAGAGAGAATGATTTTTTTGAATTCCATCGCAATAAAGGTCATAAGACAAATAACTATGTTTGATTGAAGGACATTATACAAGAAAAAATTGATAATGGAGAAATCACGATTAACAATCATAAGAGGAATAATGATCATACAACATTCACAGAACCATTTCCTAAACATGGTAAAGAAGATTCTTCTTCTTAGCCTAATATGGGTGCTAAAGTCAATTATGCCTACTCTAGAAATAATGTTGTTATCAATATGGTTGAACCATGTCTATTTGAGTGTTGAAATGTCATCACAGTTGTAAGAAAAGATAGAGAACATCAATCAACTAATGTAGTTACTTGATCACAAGCTCAGGCACATCTGCAAGGAAAAATACCTGATTCATCCAGTGTCCCTAAGGTGCCTTTCAATCTTTCATCTACTTCTAAATAGAAGGCTACATCTAAATCTTCAAATCCTAAAGACACGAGGGCTACATCATATATTATTGTCCAAAAACTCTAGGATACAAATGCAAAAATCTCCATGTTGCTTCGGATATCTCCAGCTCATAGAGCCATTCTAGACAAAGCTTTTCTCAGATCCAATGTTCCTGATAACCTTGATTTAGATATATTCTAGACTATGGTTGGTCATCTTATGTATCCATAGTACATTTCCTTTTCAGAGGAAGATGATAACTCCTTGAGTCATCTGCATAACCAGCCCTTGCATATTGAAGTCTTGATCCAAAATCGTCGTGTCAAATGTGTGTTGATAGATGGGGGCGCTGGTCTAAACATTTGTTCTTTCAGCTTGATTACACAATTGGGATTCTTTGAAATGGCCATTGATCCTAGAAAGAAGATAACTAACAAAGCATATGATGAACAAGAAAGATATTCCAAAGGAACAATTGTCTTACATACCATAATAGGTCCTGTCATCAGAGATACTACATGTCAAGTTCTTGATCTACCTTTGGCTTACAACATCCTTCTAGGGAGACCCTGGATACATGAAATGAAATCTATTTCTTCTACATATCCTCAGTGTTTGAAATTTCCTTACGAAGGAGTAGAGGTGACAATACCAGTGGATCTATATACAAATTGCAATACATTGAAAGAAAGTGCTGATAAACTTGTTCCTAATAACAGAGAATCTTCCACTAAGCAGCTAGATTTTGCTTCAACATCCAAGATGGAAGAAATTGCTAAAGAGGTTAAGATCAAAGAAAATGGTATGGGATAATATACTATAGAGCTAGTCTTATCTTTGACATCTCTCCCTATCTCGCCTATGTCCTATGGGAAAACTCTAAAATAGTCTAAAATTGAGTCTAAAGAACCTCTTGAGGCATATAAAGGAAATTTTGTTGTAGAACAAGTATCTAAACAAGAGTTTGAAGAGGATGAAGTTGTACCTGCATGGCTATACAAAGATGAACCTGAATCTCAAGTCATTCAAAAATGTGATGCTACAACACCCAAGATCCCATCTAAGTCATATGGCCCAGGAGATAAATTGATCACAAAAATGGGATATAATGGAAAAGGACCTCTAGGACTACAGGGTAAAGGTCTTCTATCACCTCTTGACCATCATGGCTGAGAAAACAAGAATACAACAGGTCTAGGATATAAGAAGAAGCCTTTCTATCTTAGCAAGAACTCCCCACATGTCTTAGAATAGATTGAGCCATCCACAACAAATAAATTAAAGGGAGAAACAACAAGAAAATATGACAGTGATGATTCAGACACCACTAAAGATCTTATTCCTTATGAGCATTTTCCTAAAGAGATAAAAGACCTCCTTGAAGTTGAAGATGATCCGGTAAAAACAATTAATGTAGTAGAAACACAAGAACATACTATAGAGCAAGAGATAGTTGCACCACAAGAACCAACTAATCTCAAAGGCAATCAAATAGACAAAGAAGAAAGTGGTAGTTATTCTAAGACAGATTCCCATGAGTATAAATTCAAATTAGAATCTGAGGGTAACCCTTCTTTGGGTATTCACTCTTACTTTACTCATGTTCTTAGATTTCCTAGAGGCATAGATGAATAATCAAATGACTATGAATGGGGAACCATTCCAGAAGAAGATGAGCTTATCACAGAGAAACATGTTGATGTTATTCACCAATATGCACCTAAACCCAATGTAAGTCTAGAGTGAAATAATGAACTTAACGAGTCTGATCCACTGATGGCTGAAGTGGACTCCCACAATGACATTGAGCCTATTCATGAATTGAACATCTTAAGTTGTAATATCACCTTTGAACTTGAGCATCGGGTTAGGACCAATGATGATAGATCCATATCTGTAAACATTGTCTCCCAATCTTTAACCACTTTGACTATCCAACATCCTAAAATTCTTGACCAAACCTCTATGAATCTGAACCTAGGTATTTATACCTTTCCCAATGACTATGCCCTTTCTTTCTATCTCAATGTAGTTGAACCTATGAGGAATTCCATTAGTGAACTAGGTGTTAGCATGACGGAATCAAACATCAAGTATCTTAGTCAGAAAAATAAGAATAAGAATAAAAAGAAAAGGAGTTCTGAGGGTGAAAACCACTTTGTGGCAATCTCAGAACCTACAAAAGTAAACATAAAAGATGTATCTGAAGGTGAAAACCTCTCTGAGGTGCCTAAGGATGAGATATTTGATTTCCTTTCAAGTCATTTATAGGACAGAGCTCTAGTTCTAATTGAGCCCATTCAATCTATCAACTTGGGAACAAGAGAAGAACCAAAATTGATCCATGTAGCACAATCCTTATCAGAAGAAGAAAAGAAAACATTTACAACATTCCTAACAGAAAAGAAGATGAAATTTGCATGAAAATATTTAGATATGCCAGGGTTGGATCCTGATCTTATAATGCACCATTTATCTATAGCTCCAAACATCAAACCTGTTAAGTAGAAATTGAGAAAGATGCATCCACATGTTGTACTCTTGGTAAAAGCTGAATTAGAGAAGCTACTAAAAGCTAGATTCATCTGTGTTATTGACTATGCTAAATGGATCTCTAATATTGTACTTGTTTCTAAACCAGACAAATCTATAAGAGTGTGCACCAATTTCAGAGATGTGAACAAAGCATGCCCTAAGGATGATTTTCCATTATCTAACATTGATATGATAGTGGACATGATTGCGGACTTTGAGATGTATTCTTTAATGGATGGTTTTTCTAGATGTAATCAAATAAAAATTGCTCCAGAGGATCAAGAGAAAATTCTTTCACATGTGCATGGGGCATCTTTTGTTGGAATGTCATGCCATTTGGGCTTAAGAATGGTGGTGCTACATATCAGAGAGCTATGACATCTATCTTTCATGACATGATGCATCGAACTATGGAGGATTATGTTGATGATACTTTGGAAAAATCTATGACAAGATCTAAACATCTAAATGACATGAGAAAGCTACTAGATAGAATGGAGAAGTTTAGTCTTAGATTGAACCCTAAGAAGTGTACTTTTGGTGTCACTTTTGGAAAGATTTTAGGCTACATTGTTTCAAAGAAAGGAATTGAAGTTGATCCAAAAAAAGTTAAAGCTATCATGGAGATGCAACCTCCCAAGAATATCACTCAAATGAGAACATTACAAGGGAGAGTTCAATTTATCAGATGCTTCATATCTCAGCTAGCAGACATATCACAACCTTTTACAAAGACATTACATAAAGGTGTGACCTTTGCATGGAATGAGGAATGTGAAAAGAATTTTAATCATATCAAGAAATATCTATCAAATCCTCCTATCTTGATGCCTCCCATTCGAGGGAAGCCTTTGATCTTATATGTCTCCACTACAGATACATCACCAGGGGCATTTCTTGCATAGCATGATGAGAATAAAAAGGAAAGAGTTATATACTATATCAGTAGAAAATTGGTAGCATACGAAAAAAACTATTCTATGATTGAAAAGGCTCATCTAGCTATGATCTTTGCATCATAGAAACTAAGACATTATATGTTGGCTCATACCACACATTTAGTAGCTAAGATTGATCCACTAAAGTGCTTACTAATAAAAGCTGCCCTCACGGGTAGATTAGCCAAATTGGTCATGCTCTTAAGTGAATTTGACATTGAATATGTTGAAAGAAAAGATATTAAAGGCCAAGTTATTGCTGATTAGTTAGCAGATGCACCTTTGTTTGATGATACACCAATGCAAATGGAATTCCTAGATTCCTCTATCATGAATCTTTCCTCTAGAGAATGGAAATTATTCTTTGATGGCTCCTATACATAGAATGGATTTGGAGCAGGCATCTTGTTTATCACCCCTCAAGGATACTCCATTCCTAAGGAATTTAGAATCAAATTTCCTTGTACAAACAATATTGCTGAATATGAAACCCTTTTAAATGGTATGAAAAAAACAATTGAGTGGAGAGTAACAGAACTACACATTCCTGGAGACTCACAACTTGTAATCCATCAAGTCAATGATGTGTATCAAATGAAAGATAAAAAGCTCATCCCATACAAGAGAATGGTAGATGATTTAAAGAAATATTTCATATCTATCACATTTGAGAAAATACCTAGAATAGAGAATAAGGCTGTTGATGAAATGGCAACACTATCTACTTTATTACAGTAGCCTCAACATGAGCTATGCTACAAGTTCTTGGTGGAAGCGCTATCTTATCTTGCATATAATTTCCCTGATACCCGTATGATCTGCACTATTGTAGGTCATGATTCATCTAGATATAAAAACCTATTATCCTATCTCAAAGACCAAATCATTCCCAATAGCTTTAACTACCATGAAAAGAGATACCTTATTTGTAATGCCTCCTGATATGTTATCATTGGTCATGATCTATACAAATGAGGTCTACATGGTACACTACTTAGATGTTTAGAATGGGAAGAGTCTCAACATGCATTAGAGGAAGTCCATGATGGAATTTGTGGGTCATAATTGAATGGTTTAACACTAGCTTGAAAACTTATTAGGGTTGGGTACTATTGGCTAGAAATGGAGAAAGAGTCTATCAAGTTTTCTAAGAAATCTCAAAAGTGCCAAGTGCATGGCAACTTAATTCATGCTCTAGGGAGAGATCTAATTTTCATCACTACTCAATGGCATTTTCACCAATGGGCATTTGATCTTATAGGATCCATACATCCTCATTCTTCTAATGGGCATACTCATATTATCACAGCTACAAATTATTTCACAAAATGGGTAGAAGCAGTCCCTTTAACTCAAGTGACTGGTAAGCAAATATCTATGTTCATCTTGAACTACATCATATGTCGGTATGGTATTCCACATTCTATAGTCATAGATAATGGTGGGAAATTAAAAAATAGAGACTTAGATTATCTATGTGCCAAATTCAAGATTACACAACATTGGTCCTCTATCTACTATCCTCAAGGAAATGGACAAGCAGAGGCTTCTAATAAGAATCTATTGAAAATCTTGCACCGAACAGTTAATAAAATAGGAAGAGACTAGCATCTCATGATCAATCCAGCTCTCTGGGCCTACAGAACAAGTATCAGAATGCTCACTAGGGCTACACCATTCACTTTAGTTTATGGGTCTAAAGGGGTACTGCCTATTGAGGTTGAAATCCCATCACTAAGAATTAGAATGCATGGTCTAGTAACTGATGATGACTACAAGGTATCTAGGTTGCAAGAACTTGAACTACTAGATGAGCACAGACAAGTAGCATATGATAATCTCAAAGTATATCAGAAGAGAATGTCTAGAGGTCACAACAAGAAAGTCAAACACAAAGAATTTTAGGCTGGCGATCTAGTCTTGAGAGAGAATCCTAAAAATCAATCACATAGAGAACGCAAGGGGAAGTTTGAACCCAAATGGTTGGGTCCCTTTGTAATTATTTCTACTTTTGGCTCTGGTGCCTATCAACTCTCAATGAATAAAGGAGAATAGCTCTAAGAACCAATCAACGTTCTCCATCTAAATAAATTCTATGCCTAAGGCATTCAGTCTTTGCAAATGTCTTGAAAAATTCTTAAAAATCTGAAAAAGTCCTGAAAAAATGAACATCTTGGTGGAAACCTCGCAATAGGCACCTTGATGATTCACAAAAAAATCAAAAAATATCAAAAGTACAAAAAAATTAAAAAAATGAAAAATACAAAAAAATGAGAAAAATAAAAAGTGCCTTGGTGAAAACCTAGAAATAGGCACCTTGGTAGAAAAAATAGAATCTCTGCCAAGATGGTGAAAACCCAGCAAATGGGAGCCACTTGTTTCAAAACAATCCATCTATCAGCGCAATCTTGGTGTTTCCAGCTCTCAATCTTGCTTTATCTTGTATATATCTCCCGATTTGTTCCCACTTTCCTATTTTCAATAAGTCAGTTTGTGCAGCAATCGTCTCGAGCGTTTGTATCCTATCAATGCCTAACACGTGAGGACAATCAAAGTTATATCCTACAATCCTTAATATCTCATCTATGTCATATCTAGTCAAGATCCTTTGAAGCTTCATCCAAGTCAGTCTGTCAGTTTGCTCTCCAGAAAGGATTTTGCATCTACAACAATGCAATCAAACACAAACTGAAAACAATCTATGTTTCTTCATGCTTTTATCTCCTTGTATGCTTACTGATTCACATTGATATTTTTGCATATTGTGTCCTTTTAAGCTCTTTGATGATGTCCTTTATAGGATTTAGAGAGTGATGACTGGGGGCATAATATTTTCTTTGTCTTCTTCTTGTATGTAAAAATCTAACAACTTTGGAAATTCTAGATTGAAATGGTGTCCATCTGTAAGAGCCTCTATCTCGACTTGGATGGCCATGAGTACCTCGACCATTGATACCTAGAAAATTCAAGGAATTTTGATCTAACTATTGTCTTTTTGAGTGAGTTCTTTCTCCTATTGTGAAATGCGATCTTACCTATGAATGTGAATGATAAAGGGTCACTACGGATAATTCACATAAAATTTAGAATGATCTCTTGACTGCTTGATGTGTTTGTTATGCAAGGCGTATTCTAGTCATCACGACGTCTATGTTTTGAGGCTTATACAAATTGCTATATCATAATGGACATGATATTCAGGTCATCCTGGTGTTTATGCCTTGGTGCTTATATCTAATCCAACATTCTGAAAACAAATACAATATTCATATGTCCATGATTGTCTAACCAGTGGGTGTTGTATTGATTCTTACGCATACAAATCAATATTCATATGTCTATAGTTTCATGACTAGTGGATGTTGTATTGATTTATCCAGTTACCTAAAAAGTTCAATGATGATAACAAATTGACACATTATTAGTGACTAGGTCCTAGGTCTTAGGTTTGCATTTCATTTTGCATGTCATTTTACATTTTGCACTTTGCATGGTCTCACAAATTGCTTGAACACTTAAACGATTCTTCAAAAACAAAAATGCTAAACATGACACAAGGACTGAGCATTGTATGAAGGTCCCTCCAATGAAATAGTAAGTAGAACTCATTTTTGAGATCAAAATCAAAATTTGAGATCGTTTATATTGCCAACTGCTTGCATAATCAACCTTCTAATCATCAAAGAAATCCATTTTTCAACTTAACTAATTATCTTACATCAAACTATTGAAATTTCAACTTGGTCACCCATGGTAAAATCATGATCAAACCTAGTCAAACTTGGTCTCCAAGACCTCTAAATGATGCACAATGCATTCTCGAATGTATATAACCACTTTTCGAATCAATTAACATGCTTCTAAACCATTCAACACTGACTTTTCTTGTCAGATTTCAATTTTAATCCTGAAGGGGCATAGTATTGCTTATCATTCAAGTCTGTAACTCTTATTCTGCAAATCAAATCTTTCTTTTAGTGATCAAGACAACAACCACATCTAGTTTCTGATTCATCTAAAGTCCTTGTCACTTGGGGAAAATCTATTGATTCTTGGGGCATATCAGATTTAGCAATCTGGTATCCTAATCTATCTTGTAAACTGTATCAACTTTTTGTAACTATCAGTTCATTAGCATCATTTCCTTGTTTCTTCATAACTGATAGGTTCAAGATGTGATACCAATATGATTTTTTTAAGGACAATTAGGTTTGGAATTGGTCACTCACTTCTTCACAACCATAAGGTTTAGAATCGAGCATTTTGGCACTTTTTTGTAATCATCGGTTCATTGTTGCTATAGTTAACATTATCTTTATTCAGTCAGGACCTAAATCTTGAATCTTTAAATCTTTAAATCAGTTTCTGTATCAGAATCAGTTAATCTTTCTAATCATTTTCATGCATATATATCAGACAGACTATTCTTTGAACCACTATGCTTTGCACAGTGATTCAAAGAGGGGCAAAATGTAATACCCCAAAAATGGGCTATAGGTTCATTGACCTCCTACATCTTCAATTCAAACAAAATCAACATTGAAGTCCCAACCTAAGGCACATCTACACATCATCGAATCCTAATTGATTTTATTCTAAATTTTGCATCAGGGAATATTCCTAGCAATATTCCTATTTATCCTAATTATCTTTAATTTTATACTTATTTGGCAATAAATCTTATTTATCCTAAAGTTTGATTAATTGAATATTTTGAATAGTTAATTAATTAGATTTAATTCTGCTACTTAATTATTTAATTGGATTTAATTGAATTATTTCTAAATTATATTATTTAATTTTGACAATAAATCAAAAATCTCATGACTAATTGATTAAATTCTTATTTAATTAATTAAAGTCATTTGTCAATTTTTAATAATATTGTTTTTGAATAAAGTTTGATTTAATAATTGATTAACACATAAATCAATTGTTTTTATTCAAAAATCAGTTAAATTGAGAATAAATCATTTTATTTTAAAATTAATTCATAATTAAATCATGCACAATCAAAAAAGTATGCAACTTGAAACTAACAATCAATTTTAAAATTGAAACTCAACATCTAATGATGAGTTGAAATTTGATCTAAACTCTATTTTGAGTTAAACACTACTTTTGCATGATTTTTGTGAGTTCATTATCTCTGATTTCCTGATAACTCAAAAATCAACTTGAGTTTATCAAGAGTGATTTATGGTTTTTCTTATGCATCCTCAAATAGTGGATTTCTATAAAACCAAGGCTTCTCTCTTCATAATGATCAACACTCGAATTTGCACAATTACTCTGACAAATTGGCGATTGAAGGATTAAGCACTTGCGATGAGCAATTTGTGAGATCTTTCATAGTTGATTATAGTTTTTGCATAGTTTCATATCATATTTTTCATATTCATTCATAGCATTCTTAGATTGAATCTACATTCAATCTCAATTTCATTCGTATAGCTTAGATTCATACAGTTTCTCATATTATTGCATAGAAAATACAAAAGTATAGATTAATCTGCATTCATTCTACATTCATCTTTTAGCATTAAATCCTTTGTTTTGGTGTTACATTGTCACTGATCTTGATTCCAATCTGAGAACATCATACTCGCACCTACTAGAAGGTAGTAAATCACCTGGTTATCTTAGTTTCAATTATTTGTCAAATTTTGATTCTGGCTAACCTCTAATGTTTTACTGAAGTGTTGTGTCTACAGCTAGGTGCAAAGTTCACACACACAATGAGCTGAAATCTTGAGGATGTATTGGTTGTTCTTTTCATGGATACTTTTGGAGAGAAAAAAACTTATGATTTGTGAGAGAGAGTTTGTGAGCATAATTATTTGAGGATTTATAAGTTTCTTTGTTTGGGGAGAGAGTCATCTATGAGAGTTTCAAGGGTTGAGAGAGGGATTTATTTATATGTAATTGGTTCTTCTTCTTCTTCTTCCATGGATATTTTTGAAATTGGAGGGGGTTTGAATGATGCATTTTAAGTTAGATTCATTTTCCTCTCTTTGTCTCCTTCCTCCTTCGGTTGAATCTTTGTAGGACTTGAGGTGTGGATTGAATTTATTGATTGAATTATTTATCTAATACAATATGGATGTATTTATACATTCTCATGATGTATTATATCTGTAATTTCCATTCCTAGACTTATTTAAAATTTTTGAGTTTCTTTTTGTGAAAATTGTCATGTGTTTTCCTAGGGTTTTTAGGAACCAGTTTTTAGAGATATGTTATTTGAATAATCTAAATTTAGTCCAAGGTTCTTTTTGGTTGATTTTATAGAAGCTAAATTCATAGATATCAAATGGGTATCTCTCATATTTTATTTGTAGAGTGGAATTAATTTTCCATTATGTACATTTTATCAGGCTAAATCTGTCCATTCCGGGTTCTGATTTTTTAGTCAAGTTTATCTGAATGGCACAGATTGTAAAAAACCATATAAATACCTAAATTTGATATCAAATATGTTCCTCTATATTATATTTCATTTTCCACTAGTTTTATGTTTTTTTGTTATATTTTGTGAATGTTATAACCCTTTTAGTGAAGACATGTGTGAATCCTAAGTAGGGTTTTCTATTTTAGAACGTAAGCCATAACTTTCATTCCCACCATTGGATCTTCATATAAATCTCAAGGAAAGTATTTAGGGAAGTCTTATTAATTATCACCAAAGTGACTGACTTATTATTTTTTTTGTGAAATATATGGGTTATTGTTCATCGATGACTATTCTTGGCATTTAAACATTGTTTGAAATAAATCAATTTTGAAAGTTGTCAAGTATTAGAGGCTATCAGAGGATTTTAGGTTCTTATTTTTTATTCATTTGGTCTTTTTTTCACATTTAATATTTTTTTTGTATTATGTATGGTTCTTTGAGAATCCAAGGGAGGGATGTCTTGTTCAAAAGTCTTGTGTTTCCCTAGATGGTTTTTTGTGCGAGTAGGGTTCGTAGGTGCACTAGGTGGGTCGATCACCGTAGGATCTGGGATGAGGAGGGCAGAAGGATAGCCTTTGTGTGAGTTTTAAAAAATGAAATCTAGCATAACTAAAAAATGGATTGTAATGGGTAAGGTTTTAATAAAATTTATTAATAAGAAAAATGACTAGATTGATGGTCCACATAGGTTCTGTTGGAGTACCGGGGTCATTGTAGCTACTGGGGTAGACTGTGAGGGCACTAGGGTACATGACTTCTAGGAAGGATCCTAACATAGAGGACTATGTGATGACACTCACCTAGCACATATTCTAGAAAACTTTCTTATTGTGTTTTGTGATGTGACTTTATGATTTGTGTTTTGGGGTTTTACACTTGTGCTTTGACATTTATGTTGAGATATTGGAGTTTTGATGTCATTTTGGGGATTTTTCTTTAGAGCTTATGTTTTTATAAGTATTCTTTTTTGGGATTTGGTCTTCTTTTCTCTTTTAGGAGGGGATATCCCATAACCTTAGACATCCCCAGTTTCCTATATGGACTCTGGTTCTATCTCCTAGTAGGGGGGAGTGGACTTATGGATCCACGTGGTTGGGTGGAAAATATATCGAGTAATTATTCATGGTTCCATGGATTTACAACATTCTATCTCTTCTTGAAGTTGTTGAAGATTATTCTCTACACCTTTCATTTCCAAATATTGTATTACAAGTGATGAATTCTATGCAAATGATGATATATCATGTAATGATCTTTTGAGCTCCTGAAAGAGAGTCAAGAGTGTATGTAATATGTAAAGATATGGGAAAAGGGTGTCTCTAGGAGAAAACAAGGGGTTAAAAATATTATTATATTTAAAAGATGCAGTTTTTAATGGAAATATTTAGGAAGTCTTATTTGATGTTCATAATTCCTGACATAAATCTTAAATAATGCATGTTATAAAAAATTTGTATGATGCATAGTATATGCTTGACTATTGTAGAAGGTTCATGATGTAATGTTATTAATTCTAGGTATATAATTCAATAAAGGTAGTGATGGATTCCTTACTACAAATGTTAATCTGATAAGTTAAATATTTGAAAAAAAAACTAATCTTAGATCAAATGAGTAACCAAATGATGTGATTTTTAAGTGTAGATCTTGTTGCAATTTTTTTCACTCATATGTGATGTGTATAATGTTTAAGGATGAAATCAATAAAAGTCTTATAGGACTAGCTAAATGGATAAGACTAAACCATATAAATTGTCTACTTATGGCATGTGGAACTTATGTGATTCTTAAGTTGATGGATTTAATTTATGTATCTAATTAAGTATTGTGGCATTGTTGATGTAGGAGCATCTTGGGTTTCCTTTCTATCCTTCTCATCTTTGTTAATTCTGCTAGTAAGTGTCGAGTTGTATTCATTGCCTAGCATTCCTATATGTGTCGAGTTGTCCAGTGTTGGCCAATCATTCCTATATGTGCCAAGTTATCCATTATTTTCCGATCATTCCTTCTTATGCCAAGTGAACCTAATATTTTTGGATACTCGGTTCTTCTTTAACCAAGTCTATATATTATTGGTTCTTAGTTGGAGCTAACTTATGTATTTAATTTAGGTTGTGATTTTAATGTAAGGATCTTATCTTGCCCGATGTGTGTAGATGATGTTGAGGTCAGCCATCTATTATGTAATGATCTAGAATCTTTTGTAACCTATTTTGGAATGTATAAATAACGGTGTCTAGGTGTTGAGGATGTGATAGAAGGAAATATAGAAAATAAGTGATAGAGTCTAAGTCTAGATTTTCATAAATCTTGTTGGATGTATCCCACAAGGCCTCAGAATTGGGAATGTATGCGGCTAATTAGATGAATTAATAAAGTGTTTGTTGTTCCTTCTCTCCTTGGTGTTATTTTGTGTATTGTTTTCTTCCGTTGTGTTTACTCTGCAAGGTGGTTGGATAGTCTAAGATGTTCCCTTGGACCTAGCTATTTAGGTTTCTCCTTGCACCAATTATCATATTGAATTTTAGCACTGGTATCAATTTTAGGGAACCTAGAGGGGGGTATGTGCAGGATCATGGTATGCCAAATAGTGGCGATGTGAAAAAAGAAGTCCTGATTGATAGGCTCTTTGAAAAATAACTATAACTTTCAAACAATATAACATTTTTGAAATGTGAAATATACATCATATTCTATGCTTCACCTAGTACAATAATAATAAACAATTATTTCAATTTGATGAAGTTTAGACTAAGTTAAGGTGGTCAGACACGAGAGTTTTTATATTTAGGAAAATTTGTAGCAGAAAAATCATAATTAATTATTTAGTTGGAAAAAAATATAAAAAAATATACATGACATCTAGACATGAGTCTACTACTTTTATCTATAATCTTATAAAAATATTATTATCATTTGATTTTGTTTAATGTGGTTAGACATACACCTACTTGTTATCTTTCTAGTCCTGATCAATAGACTTATTGGAAAATAACTATAACTTTCAAACTATATAAAATTTTTGAAATCCAAAACATGTGTCACATTCTATGATTTTCCTACTATAATAAAAATAAAAAATAAATTCAATTTAATAAAGTTTAGACTAAGTTAACATGGTCAGACATGAGAATTTTTGTATTTTGGAAAAGTTGTAGAATAAAAAACATAATTAATTATTTACATGGAAATAAATTACAAAAAAATATGTCACATCTGAACATGATTCTACTACTTATATCTAGAATATTATAAAACAAAATGATCAATTGATTATGTTTAAGGTGGTGAGACATACACCTACTTCTTATTTTTTCCTAAAGTTTTCATACTACTACAAAAAAATTTGAAATTTTCAACATATAGAATTTTTTTTTTCAAAAAAAGCCTAGTATCTTAGAAACTAAATTCAACTTTCTACATATTCTCTTCTTACTTATTTTTGATATAATATTTATAACTTCTTCAAATTTTTATGTCAACTTGCCTAAACCTGATTTTCTGAATTTTCATTGCCACTTAAGGGCCTAGTTTGGCATACCATGATCTTGCACATACCCAGTGGATGTCTATCTTACCATAAATTGAAAAATTTATTAATGTTATCTCTATTTGAGAATTAATGGATTGTCATTAGTATCAATCAGTTATTAAATCAGTAAAGGTCGGTAAAGTAGACAAACAAGATAGTCGATCAAGCATACAAAGTCTACACACCTAGCAAAGACAATGCAGAACTTGAAGTTAACCAAATACATGCTTGACCAAGCACACTCATCGAGCGATAGGAAATTACCAAGAACCGACTTAGTGATCATTGAGAATTCACACATCGAGCATCGGTAATTTAGCAAACAATGAATGTAGTGATTATCGAATAAAATAGGAAATGACATAGTAATCAAGAATGACACATACATCTATACAAATGATTTACAAGGATCAAAAAATGGTTTACCAAGATTGAGACAACATTTAATGTGGTTGTAATTATTAAATTTGGTGATGATTCCTATGTAATGTTAGATCTAGCTTATTTTCTTACATTGTTGATCTTAGGTTTTCTAAGATATTGTAAACCCTAATTAGGTCAAGATTATTTGATATAAATGTTAGAATGATTTTAGAATAAATAAGAGGTGGTATGAATCAGTTATCCTTAGGTCTAGATGTACCAATTCAACTTTCTAGCTCTTGAACAAACTTAGATCTAATCAGCTTTCAACTTAGTCTCTATAGCATATATCAATAACATAAAACTTGTAGTCCACTATCCTAAAGTAATTAACTTGTAGAATATCTGACTTTCAACATCATCCACATCAAATAACATTCACACATTTATAACACCATAATCTATAGTGGAAATCCAATTTGGGAAAAACTACTTTGTAACATGCTACTAATTTTCACTCTTCTGAAGTGGGCTCTATGAGAAGCCAACCCTATTAAATGTTTACAATACACACTATTAGGTGTGGCCTGGTTAAAGGATTTAAAAACCCTATTAAGAGTGGCCTTGTTAGAGAGCTTAAGAACATTCCATCAGAATCTCACCTTGATTAAAGGATTTAGACAATGATTGTTAGGTTAACCTTGATTAAATGATTTAGACTAATACAATGGTTAGAAAGTAATAGTAGGTTCTGATCTTAAAATATATAACTCACTTTGAAAATACAGATCCAATTCTCTCATATGTTGATTTACTGTCTAACCTTCATTTCATCTCCATCTATGATCTTCTCAGAATTCTCTTCAAGGAATCACCACAACTCTGTTCAGCTCTTCACAACTTCACCTTCAACCTTCTTCTTAGACTCATCAGTCAATAACATCAACCTCTTCTCTTTTCCACACATTTTGTAACCTCACAAATAGGTCATCCTTATACCTCCTCGATCAGGTAGATTAATCTTTTTCTGCTTAATCTCTTCGAAAGATCTAAGGTTTAGGTCAGATTCATCAAATCCTTCCATCATTATGTTCTCCTTCTTTTCCTTCTAGATACATATTCAAACTTTTCTTTGAAATCATAAGAAAATGTTTTACCATGCATTAAATGGTCCATACAATTTATTGATAATGTCAACATGTTTTACATATCCCAAGAATTCAACTATGTCGATTGGGATTCTCAATTCTTTCTCAAAATATAAATTACTATCGCTCGATCAATACTATGTTCATCTCCTCTGTCATCACTAGATAACTTGATCATCACTAAAAATTTCCTTCTTGACAAACACTGTCTTTGTTTGCTAATTATCTGTCACTTGGCAATTACTGATGTTTGGTCGACACTAGATTTACTCAGCATATACTGGTGCTCAGTCAACACTAAAATCACTTGGCTTAAACTATATTTCTTCACTTTTTCTTAGTTAAGCCTATGTTTACAATCTTTCTTCTTCACTTACAGCCCATTTGGTGCATGGAATGCCAAATGCTAGATATAGTCAATTCTGGAAGATACAAATCTTGCAAATGATTTCCAGAATATGGGATGACCTATTTGGTTCACCTGGAAGATGATTAAGAAGATGCATAAGGAATTTTAATTAGGGCCAATTTGAGTGGTGTGCATTTGATCTCAAATCAGGAAGCTGGAGGGCACTACCACCAGTTCCAAGCATTTCATCATTGCTGAAGTTCTTCATTGCAGCGCGAAGGATGGAATAGGAGAACTTACGTGGGCCTTGAGAACAATGTCTATTGAGCTCTCTTCTTTTCAATTTTTTGGTGTTACCATGCCGGTACTGGGCTAAGAGCACTACAAAACAGACCATTGATGTCAATACCACCGCCACACACGCTTCAACAAACAACAGATTAACATTTCTATTTTTACTTCTCGGGTCAACTGGATTTGTATCTCCATGAAGAATGGGACTAGCATGTTGTGCACAATAGATTTGTATCTCCATGAAGAATGGGACCAACGTGTTGTGCACAAAGAACAAAAATTCTAAAATCTTGATAGCGAAGGGTGAGAACGAGAATGAAACCAAATTTTTGGTGGAAAATGAAATTTCAGATGTCAAATATTATTAACGAAAAAAGTGGACTTGATGACACATAAAATGGGCATTTGAAAAGTGGAATTAGAGCCTGGATTTCTAATTCCACCTTTTCAAATGGAAGATGAAATGCTCATTTTGTGGGCAAAATTGAAATTTTGAAATTCCAATTCCTATTTGTTTGGATGGACACAAATAGGGAATTCACTAATTTGAAAATGTTATTCTGGAATTAGAGCCCATATTCCATGTACCAAACAGGCCCTTAGTGTTAAGGATTAAAAAAACATTCCAATTTCAATGTGCCAACTAATCAAGTACCCATTTAAGTATCACATAAATCAACCTTTCTTTAGGTCCTCTTGTTATCTCCTCTTTTCAAATCCACTTCATCAATCAAAATATATGGTACTCTCCTAGATAGAAACCATCTTACCAATTAAGGTTTGACATCAATGAAAATATAACAATTATTTCAATTGTAGTTTCCAACAATCTCCCTCTTTGGAATTGATGGAAACACCACATGAACATCATATGATATACCATACAATCTAAAAATTTTGTGCATTAGATCTTCATTAATATCCTTAGCTTCATTCTGATTCACATCCAACACATCCAAATACCAACTCCCTCTTGGATAAATTTAGCTTTGTTTGTTTACTGAATCTCTTTATGTATCTCTCTGGTTAATTGAATTTTTCCATGCTGAATCTCTCTCACTAAATCTCTCCCTCTAAATCTCTCAACTAGTTCATAGAATTTCTCCCTGTTTGACAATAATGCCAAAATAACATGTATCTGCCACTTACATATTAACCATGTAGATGTCTTCATATCAATTATTTATGTTGTATGCACCCTCTTTCATCTTTCTTATTACTGATTAACATCTCTTCTTTACTCCTCACAACTCTAGGCAGCTCCTAAAGTGCGACCTCTTCTACATCAATTTGTCAAATAATCTGATTAGTACATTTAATGCAGCACTCCTATTTTCTTCTAGGTAGCCTTAGTTAGGGGAATCACCACTAATTTACCTCTAAGGTATTCATGAGAATATTTAGGTAATAATTTTATGAATATATCCGTTAATTGTTCCTTTTTATTCACATATTCTAATCTCACTTCTTTGTCTTGAACTAGCTCTCTCAGGTAATGATACTTCATAGAAATATGCTTAGTCTTAGTGTGAATAACATGATTCTTTGATATGTTAATAACACTTGTATTATCACATAAAATAATAATCAGCTCAGTGATTTCCTCCATATTTTTTAACTATTGCTTGATCTGCACTAAATTTGAACCTACATATTCATCTTCTGCTATAGATTGGGAAATTCAATTTTGTTTCTTTCTTGTCCAAGACACTAATATATTTCCTAGAAAGAATGCACCACCACTTGTACTCTTTCTATCATCATCATTTCCAACCGAATCTATATCAGTGTAAACTTTTAGTTCAAACTTTTCATTCTTCTTGTAATACAATCCATAGTCCTATGTTCCTTTTAGATATCTCAATATCGTCATTGCCATCATGTGACTCTCTCTAGGATTTATAGAAAATATTGAAACAATCCCAACTTCTAGGGGAATATCTGGTCTACTATGGACAACATATTGTAGCTTTTCAATAATATATCTATACAAGGTTTGATTCACTTCAGCTGTATCATCAGTTTTAGATAACTTTTGTCCAATAGCCATAGGTGTACTTACTAGTCTAGAATATTCCATACCAAAAGTTTTCAATATCTCCTTGACATATTTAGATTGAGTAATACAAATACATTTCTTCATTTGATAGACTTGCAAACTAACAAATAATTTGATCTCACCAAACATAGACATTTCAACTTCAGTTTGTATCTCATTTTAAAGGTTTGACATAGGGCATCTTGTTCTCCAAGTATGATATCATCAACAAATATTTCAGCTAAAAAAATACCTTTACCTTTTTAAGTCTTTATATATATATTTTTGTTGTCATTTTTCCTTATAAATCCAATCTTTATTAGATAGTTATGTGATCTCTTATACCATGCTCTTGGTGCTTACTTCAATCCATATAGTTCCTTATGTAGCTTGCAAACCATATTATTCTTTCTTGGGTCAACAAATCTTTCAGGTTGTTCAATGTATACTTCTTCCAATATCCCATTTAGAAATATAGATTTAACATCCATTCGATATACTTTGAATCCTTTATAGGCTTCATATGTAAGTAGAGTCCTTACTCCTTCCAATCTTGCAACTGGGGCAAATGTCTCCCCATATTAAATGCCTTCCTCTTGTGCATACCCTTTGCATACCAATCTGGTCTTGTTTCTAGTGACTTCTCCATGTTCATTTATCTTATTTTTGAATACTCATTTTGTTCAATTACATTTTTATCCTCTGTTCTCAACACTAGTGTCCAGGTTTTGTTCTTTTCTATATTTTCTATTTCTTCATTCATGGATTGTATCCAGTCTTCATTCTCTAAAGCATCCTTTACTATTTTAGGCTCAAACTCACATAGTAAGCATGTAGGATCTTTCAACTTACTTCTTGTCATAAATCCAGATTCTTTATCTCCAATGATTTTTTCTTTCTTAAGATATCTTCTTACATATTGTGCCAATGTACAGGTTCAGATTTCCTTTCCCCTTGTTCTTGATCTTCAGGTTCATCTTGTAAATTCTTTTTCTCTTCATTTAATTGCTCGACAACATCCTCCTGATGCTTGGCAATACATTTTTGTGTCTTGGAAGTCTTATGCAGTTCCTCAAAATCTAGTTTAGGTGCATCACTAGCCTCTCCTTCTTCCATGTATACAAAAGATCTATAATCTTCAAGCTCTTTCTTGTACTCAACTTCATTCTTTTCTAGATATTCATCAACTCTAACACTTACTCCCAAAGACTCTAAAATATTTCACATTAGGTGCATATACATGCCATAACTCAAAAGGTGTAGCATTTGTATAATTCTTGATTTGTACTTGGTTCAAGGTATAAGCAGTTGTACTTACAGCTTCTCTCTAGTACTTTTTTGCAATATTCTTCTCAATCATCAATGTTCTGGCATAATCCATAATTGATCTATTTCTTCTTGTATCATCTTAAAATGGAAGCACTTCCATGTTAAGAACATTTAGACCTATGAGTAAGTGGTTTGGGGTCATGTCAAGTGCCTTGAATAGGTCTTTGCATGGATCTGGCTTTTTCCCCCCATTCTGCTTCTCTCTCCACCTATTTCAACCTATTTCTGGCACCTGGTCCCAAGAATTTGAGATCTGTGACATCAAGGTCAAGGTCAACCTTCTGGTTCAAGGTCGACCTCAACCCTGACCTAGGGTAGAGTTGACCTTAACTTTGACCTAGGGCAGAGTCGACCTTGACCCTGACCCTAGGTCCAATTTTCAAGTTCTGGAGGTTTCAGGATATTGGGCTTTGGAAAATTTTATTTTCCCGCTTTCGGGTCGGTTGTTTTAGATTTCAGAATGGTAAAATCTTAAATTGCATTTAATCTAGGTCCATTTCTAGGGGTTAAGGTTAATTGGGATTTAATTCTTGAATGTCAGCCTCTCTAGAAGTTTGTGCCCTAGATCACTATAAAATGAAGCCTTCCTCGCTCATTTCAATCCATCTTTCAATCACATCTCACAATCTCTCAAACACTCTCAATCAAGAAGATCAAGCAAGCATTTCATCAAGCATTTTCAAAGAAGCATTCAATCCATCATCTCCATTCAAGTTTTCCATTGAAGATCAAGGATTCAAGCATTCAAGCCTTTGAAGGGATTTGGTTCAAGCATTCAAGATTCATCATTCAAACCCTAGATCTATCCATCATGGTGGTGTGATCTTCCTTCAAGATCCTTTGTTCATCTTCAAGATCCATTCATTCTTCCCTCAAGCTAGATTTCAAGCATACAATCATGGAGGTCTTGATTTACATTTTTTAATGTTGTGTTCTGTAATACCCCAAAAATGAGCTATAGGTTCATTAACCTCCTACATCTTCAATTCGAACGAAATTGACATCAAAGTCCTAACCTAAGGCACATCTGCACATTATCAAAATCCTAATTGATTTTATCATAAATTTTGCATCGGGGAATATTCCTAGCAATATTCCTATTTATTCTAATTATCTTTAATTTAATTATTATTTGGCGATGAATCCTATTTATCCCAAAGTTTGATTAATTGAATATTCTGAATATTTAATTAATTACATTAATACTGCCACTTAATTATTTAATTAGATTTAATTCTATTTATTCTAAATTATATTATTTAATTTTGACAATAAATCAAATCTCCTACAAATAATTGATTAAATATTTATTTAATTGATTAAATCCAAGTTGTCAATATTTAATAATATAGTTTTGAATAAAAGTTTGATTAAAATAATTGATTAACCCACAAATCAGTTATTTTTAAATTTAAAATTAGTTAAGTTGAAGATAAATCATTTTATTTATTTAATTAATTCATGATTATTTGTGCACACTCAAAGAGCAGTTAAACTTTAAATCAAAAAATCAATTCAAGTTGTTATCTTTTCGAAACTCAACATCTATTTTGAGTTCAAAGTTGATCTAAACTTCTGATTTGAGTTAAAAAAGTTGTTCTTGCACGATTTTGCATGATTTTATGAGTTATCTATTTCTAATTTCTTGTTAACTCAAAAATCAACCTGAGTTCATCAAGAGTGATTTATGACTTTTTCCATGCACCCTCAAGCCCTGGATTTTTATAAAATCAAGGCTCAACTCTTTACAAATCATCCACAAAATTTGCATACTTACTCTGGTGAATTGACATCAGAGGACTCATCAAGCTTCTTGCGAATCAACTTCCTATGAGTATCAATCTTGTTTTCAATTCATTCTAGTTTCATATTTCATATCATTGTTAGCTTAATTTGCATATCATTTCAATCCATTTAGATTAATTTATTATCAATTTTTCTCATCTTATTGCATAAAAAATAAATAAAAATAGATTCATTTGCATTCATATTTCATTGCTTTCATCATTTAAATCCTTCGTTTAGGTGTTGCATTGTCATTGATCTCAGTCTAATCTGAGAATACCATACTCACACCTACTAGAAGACAGTAAATTGCCTGGTTAGCTATATTGTTCTTATTTGCATATTTTGATTTTTGCTAACCTCTAATATTTTACTGAAGTGTTATGTTCATAGCTAGGTACAAAATTCACACACACATTTCTGGTACCCACCATGGGGCAACACACCTTTACATGCTGGTTTTTTTTTTTTTTTGAGCTAAAACCCTAAAGTTTCAAAGATTTAATTTTATCTCACAAACAGCTTGTAATTTTGGTTTGAAATTTGTTTCACAAGGAGACATATCAGGAAAACTTCATTAAAAAATTTAGAATTTTTGAGATATTTTGAATTTTTAATAATTTTTTCTTGATTTTCTGAAAAAATTAATTTCTAACTCAAATCAACATGTTTTTTGGAAATTTTTATATTTTCAGAAATCTCTTTAAATTCTATAGGGGGTCCATTCTTTGTGTTTTAAATTTGGATGCAATATAATAGCTCAAATAGTCAATTTACAAAAACTGGTCTATTTTGGTAACATGGGTCTCTAGGGCACAAATGAAAAGATTTTTCTAAAATTTTTACATTTTTGGAAAGCTATCTATTTTTTAGGAGGGGTCTCTATTTTTCATTTCTATTTTTGTGGCCAAAATCATATCAAAAAATTTAGATCTTGTTGACCAGGTCAAATGCAACAAAAAATAAAATTTTGTGATGGGTATGCACTTATTTTTCACATGGTTGAATGAATGATATGAGTTGTCTTTTGGATTAATTGCTAGTTATTATTTATCCTAATAATTGATTTTCAGATCTAACCCTAGGGTTTTCATAAGTTGAATATATGTTGCATATCTTGTTTGCTTGTTTTCTTGTTGGAGAGTTTGTGGCTTGCTTGCACGGGATTACTTAACAAAGCTAAAAATCAAGTAAAATCTACTAAGTGCATTGCAAGGGAATTTAGGTATTCTACTACATCTGAAAACATTTCAATTTGGACATAAAACAAATATCTCATGTGTCTAGCTTGAGTGCCTTTCCTGCTTTCATAAATCAGACTTCAATTTTTGGGCTATAAAATGAACATAGATTTGCTTATTGCATATTTGTTACACATAGTAACTAGGCCCTATGAACACTATTTGAGGATGATCTTGAGAGATTGAGCTTCTTTCACTTGTTTATTCATGTGAAGCTCCTCTTGACGAAGGATCCCCTTGTAGGTAGGGAAGGTACTGAGAAAGTCTCACGTTCTACTAGATTCGTGTATCTTCAACTTTTGATTGAGACATTCTCTCTCTAGAGAGGTTGATAGATCATAAGTGGTTGATGTCATAGATCTTTGTGAGATAATTTTGGTCTTAGCGTGTCAGATTAATTTGTCTACTTTTTCTTGGTGAAGTGAATAGGTTAGGGGATTATGTTCTATTTCCTTTTTGGATAGTGCCAAAAACCCAAATCCTTGAATCTGATCTAGTCCCCCTGTGGTATCTTTTGTGAGTCACCTTTAGAGAGGGTTAACTATAGTGGACATTCCCTTAATTGGTTCAACCACATGGATGGAACCTCAAGCAGTAATAGCCATTTTTGTCATGGTAGTAATAGCCGCTATATAAATGTCCTTGTGGAGGAAATCTTCACAGGTGTGGTCTCTTGTTGGGCTGTCAGATCTCCCTAGCAGCTCCTGATTGATTAATTTATCAGACTATGTCAAAACCTCAGTGTGCTTGGATTGGAGTTCACCCTCTTGAGATCACAAAAGTTGCAAAGTCAGACCATTACTAAAAACCCTAGTGAGGCCAATTTTTTTATATTTTTCTAGGAATATGTGCATTATTGAAAAACTTTTTGGAACATACACAATTAGCACTTCTAGGGATTAGCACAATAAGTTACTATTGCTTGTTCATGTGCAAGGTTGATTTTTCCCTTGTTCATTGTTTTCAGATGATTTCTTGCTTCCCTTGCTTGCTATTTTGCGTGCTTGATATCTTCTTGGTTACTTGAGACAAACTCTTACATAGATCTTCAAAAAATGGATAGAAAAATTTGCAAACAAACTGGTATTGAAAACTGAAAAATTGCAAATCTGAAGCAAAAACCCTTTCTAGTGTCAAAAGTCATCCTAAAATTTCAAAACTCATATCAAAGCCAAAGTCAAAGTTGTCAAAGATTGGTCAAATTTGTCAGAAATCCAATTTTACAGCCTATTTACAAAATCTGTCAAACAAATCATTATGTCAAGAATAGAGTAGAACCTATAATGAATACATTAATTTTCCTAAAGTGGTCACTTGAGTCTAATTTAGCCTTCTGATTTATCGATTTGAGTCTTTTTCATCTTGTGTCAAAACCTTGTTAAAATTATCTTCAAAATTCAATATTTTTACTAAACGGCTAAGTGTTGTGAGCTCATACCTACCATCTATTGGGCATCTACCCACACTACTACAATGGCACAATATCCTTCATTTACGTCTGATCTATTCTTTAATCACTTCAATCTTGACAAGGTTGCGTCATTTGATCTTCTAGAATCAATTCATTCTTCAGTAGTCTTCATCTTGTTCTTTGGCTTCACCCAAGGTTAATGGTGGAAACTAGAGCTTCACCACACAAGAAATCTAAAGAGGTATCCCATACAATACCTCTAAATACTCTCCAGGTCCCAACTCTTGAACAACTCTACAATTTTGGTCTTTACGAAGATGATGGTCTTGGCAATTTTTTATTGAAAACTGGTTACGTACCCCCTCCATCAACTCATGGAGGTAATCAACAAACGCCACCTCAATCTAATCTAGGGAGCCCTAAAACTCCTAACATGTCTCACGGAGGGACACATCATGAGTTTCAAGGACACCAATCTCAACATAGTATGGATCGAGAACCTACACCTTCTGAAATTGTTCGATATCAAAATGATGATGACTTCAAAAGAATGATGAAACATTTATTGAAGGAAGATAGAGAAGCATACTTTCTAGAGTTATCTCATCAAGGAGCTAAACTTCCTCCAAACTTTAATGTGGAAGATATCATTACACATGAGGAAGAAACTCCTATCATGGCTATGATGAAACAGATGCATGCCATGCAAGTGAAACTTAACAAACTTGAGAAAGAAAAGGAACCTAAAGAGTTCTCCATGGAGGCTCTATGTCCTTTTCCATTTGATAAAGACTTGTACATGCCACCATTCCCTAAAAGAGTGGAGATGCCTAAATATGATAAGTATGATGGAAAATTTGACCCTCAAGATCATGTCAGAGAATTTTATACTCAATCTATGGATTTTATGCATTAACCAACCTACTTAATGCATCTTTTCCCTTGATCTATGGGAGGAGCAACCATTCATTGGTTCTCTAGAATTCCCGCTACTATCAAAAATTTTGAGGAGTTAATCAAACTATTCTATCAATAATAATCCTACAATATTCAACATTCGGTCACCATGATCGACATCTGCAATCTGAAACAATATCCAGGAGAACCATTCCTGATATTTCTCAAGAGGTGGAGGAAGAATTTTTATCTATATGCTAGACCTATTCCAGAGACTGAGAAGCTGAAAATCTTCATCAACAATCTTGTTCCAGAAATCAACTACCCTTTACAAATGCAAAATCATACATCTTTTGACAAGATGGTAGATAATGCGATCAAAATTGAGAAAGTACTTGTACAAAAAAGAGACATATCACTTCAAAAAGACAATTATGAATATGGATCTAGTTCTAAGGATAAGAACAAAAATTGGAACAAGAATAAAGGCATTGTCACAGATGGTGTTGTTGATAATATCCATGCCCAATCTAAGGCACCAACTTTCAATCTTACTATTGGTAGCCAAGCCATCAAAGCTTTTGAAGCTAAAGCTACAGAGTCCAACAAAAAGTCATATGATTACAAACCTTGGCTACAGATCCTAATCGCAAATTCACTCCTCTCGGAGAATCCTTGGAATCTACCATGAAAAATCTATCGGAAAACACAATCATCTACTTGCCTGAGATGAAAGTCTTTGATACAGAGCCTAAACCGAAATGGTGGAGAGAGAATGATTTCTATGAATTCCATCACAATAAAGGTCATAAGACTAATAACTATATTTTCTTGAAGCACATTATACAAGAAAAAATTGATAATGGTGACATCATGATTGACAATCATAAGAGCAATAATGATCATACAACATTCATAGAACCATTTCCTAAACATGGTAAAGAAGATTCTTCTTCTCAACCTAATATGGGTGCTAAAGTCAATTATGCCTACTCAGGAAACAATATTGTTATCAATATGGTTGAACCATGGCTATCTAAGCATTGCGATGTCATCACAATTGTAAGAAGAGATAGAGATAATCAATCAACTAATGCAGTTACTCAATCACAAGCTCAGGCACACCTACAAGGACAAATACCAGATTCATCAAATATCCCTAAGGTTCCTTTCAATCTTTCATCTACTTCTAAACAGAAGGTTACATCTAATCTTCAAATCCTAAAGACACGAGGCCTACTTCATATAGTATTGTCCAACGACTCCAACACATAAATGCTAAAATATCCATGTTTGAGTTGCTTCGAATATCTCTAGCTCATAGAGCCATTCTAGACAAAGCTCTGCTCAGATCCAATGTTCCAAATGACCTTGATTTAGATAGATTCCAGACTATGGTTGGTCATCTTACATCTCCATAGTACATTTCCTTTTCAAATGAAGATGATAACTCCTTGAGTCATTTGCATAACCATCTTTTTCATATTGAAGTCTTGATCCAAAACCATCGTGTCAAAAATGTGTTGATAGATGGAGGCGTTGGCCTAAACATTTGTTCTTTCAACTTGATTACACAATTGGGATTTTAAAAAATGGCCATTGATCCTAGGAAGAAGATAAATATCAAAGCATATGATGAGCAAGAAAGATCTTCTAAGGGAACTATTGTCCTACCTATCAGAGCAGGTCCTGTCATCATAGATACTATATGTCAAGTTCTTGATCTACCTTTGGCTTACAATATCCTCCTAGGAAGACCCTGGATACATGACATGAAAGCCATTCCCTCTACATTCCATCAGTGTTTGAAATTTCCTTATGAAGGATTTGAGGTGATGATTCTAGCTGATTTGTATACAGCAAGTAATACCTTGAAAGAGAGTGCAGATAAACTTGTTCCTAATAATAGAGAATCTTCCACTAAGAAGCTAGACGTTGCTTCAACCTCCAAGATGGAAGACATTGATAAAGAGGTTAAAATAAAAGAAAATGGTATGGGAGAATATACTATAGAGCCATTCTTATCTTTGACATCTCTCCATATCTCTCATAAGTCTTATGGACAAACTCTAAAACAATCCAAGCTCAAATTTAAAGAACCTCTTGAAGCATATAAAGGAAATTTTGTTGCAAAACAAGTATCTAAATAGGAGTTTGAAGAGGATGAAGCTATGCTCAGATGGCTATACAAAGATGAACCTAAATCTCAAGTTGTCAAAAAATGTGATGCTAAAATACTTAATATCCTATCTAAGTCATATGGCCCAGGGGATAAATTGATTACAAAGATGGGATATAAAGGAAAAGAACCTCTAGGACTACAGGGTAAAGGTCTTCTATCACCTCTTGATCATCGTGGCCAAGAAAACAAGAATACAATAGGTCTAGGATACACGAAGAAGCCTTTCTATCTTAGCAAGAACTCCCCACATGTTCTGGAATAAAGTGAGCCTTCCTTAGAAAATCAACTAAAGGGGAAAATAACTGAACAATTTGATAGTGATGATTCAGACACCACTGATGAGTTCATTCCTTATGAGCATTTCCCTAGAGAAATAAAAGACCTCCTTGAAGCTGAAGATGATCCAGTAAAAAGAATTAACGTAGTAGAAACAAAAGAACCTACTATAGAGCAAGAGATAGTTGCAACACAAGAGCCATCTAATCTCGAAGGAAATAAAAAAGAGGAAGGTGGTAGTTATTCTGAGATAGATTCCTATGAGTATGAATTTAAATCAGAATCTGAGGGTAACCCTTTTTGGGGTATTCATCCTGACTTTACTCATGTTCTTAGATTTCCTAGAGATCTAGATGAAGAAATAGAAGATGAATCAAATGACTATGAATGGGGAGTCATTCCAAAACTAGATGAACTTGTTACAAAAAGGAATGTTGATGTTATTCACCAATATGCACCTCAACCTAACGTAAGTCTAGAGCAAAATGATGAACTTATCGAGTCTGATCCACTGATGGCTAAAGTAGATTTCCACAATGACATTGAGCCTATTCATGAATTGAATCTCTTAAGTTGTAATATCACCTTTGAACTTGAGCATTAGGTTAGGACCAATGATGAAAAATCCATATCCGTAAACACTCTTTCCCAATCTTTCACCACTTTGACTATCCAACATCCTGACCTTCTTGACAATACATCCACCAACTTGAACCAAGGTATTTATACCTTTCCAAATGACTATGCCCTTGCTTGCAACCTAAATGCAATTGAGCCTATGAGGAATTCCATGAGTGAACTGAGCATTAGCATGATGGAGTCAGACATCAAGTATCTTAGACAAAAAAATAAGAATAAGAATAAAAAGAAAAGGAGTTTTGAGGGTGAAAACCACTTTGTGGCAGTCTCAGAACCTACAAAAGTAAAAATAAAAGACATATCCAAAGGTGAAAACCTCTCTAAGGTGCCTAAGGATGAGATATTAAATGTCCTTCTGAGACATTTATAGGACAGATCTCCAGTTCTAATATTTGAGCCCACTCAATCTATCAATTTGGGACCAACAGAAGAACCATAGTTGATCCTAATGGAATATGGATGAAGTGACTGAGAGGGGGGGGTGAATCAGTCAACCATAAAAACTTTGAAAATTAATTCTTTGTAGATCCCTTAGGATATCCTAACACTGTTATTTGTTTTGGCACTCGGTAAGTAGATTGCAGTAACTTTTGAAGATGCAGAAAGTATTAGCAATAATATCTTTAGATATTTATCAGTGCATGTAAATGATTGAGAAATCAATTAAGAACACAAGAGACACAAGTTTTAACGTGGAAACCCAATATGGGAAAAACCACCAATGTATCTAGATACTGATTTTCACTTTTCTGAAGTGATGCCCGGTTAGAAGCCAACCCGGTAAAAGGTTACAAAACACACTGTTAGGTGTGACCTTGTTAGAGGATTTAAAACACCCTGCTAGGAGTGGCCTGGTAAGAGGTCTTGAAAACAATTCAATGGAATTGTCACCTTGTTAGAGGATTTATATTTTGGCTGTTAAACCAACTCGGTTAAGAGATTTAGAATTCACTGTTACAATGATAAGAAGGTAACAATGAAAAAGTGACCTGTATAATAATGCAACTGTCTTGCTGATTACAGATCTCTGTTCTGCATAAGTCTAATCCTCTCTGATCGAATAAATCCCTGTTGCTCCTCAAGGATATCTTAACATTCTTCACAAACTCGCATATATCTTTCCTTTTCTTCTTCTATAAATCTTCTGCTATATATCCCTGTTGCTTTTCACATTTGACCTATTATATATATGATTTTGGATTAGTCAAATCGTCATTTATTAGAATAACAGTCGGCTGAATTAAGTAAACTCTATTTGCAAAAATCCTTCAAAGGCCGACAGTGCTCGGTGACCATATCTTTTATAATTTTTTTTGAGACCGAGGGAACTCGGTAAACACCAACAATCCTTCTCCTTTGATAACCGACTGAACTCAGTAAATACTAACCTTTCTTCGATGACCGACTGAACTCGGTAAGCACTAAACTTTCTTCGGCAACCGAGTGAACTCGGTAAACACTAGACTTTCTTCGGCAACCGAGTGAACTCGGTAAACACTAGACTTTCTTCGGCAACCGAGTGAACTCGGTAAACACTAGACTTTCTTCGGCAACCGAGTGAACTCGGTAAACACTAATATCCCTGACAGGCAGACCGACTGAGCTCGGTATAAGCAGATTGCTGTGGATTATGACATAGTGTGACATCAAAGACAATACATAATTGAGTAGCAATTTCCTTCAGACAATTGTTTCCAACAATCTCCCTCTTTGGCATTGATGGCAACACAATATGTCATAACACAAGAAATTTGAAAGAGTTAGCTCGGTTTAGATTCAAATCTCCCTCTGTCAGTAAACTTCCTGTATCCTGAAAATTCTTTCTTCTGACTATAAATTTCTTGAAAGTAATAGTAAAGACATAGCAAACACTCCCTCTTTGACAACATATGCCAAAGATAATTCACATATTACCGGTGAAAATTAATGTACCTCAAGTACTGATTCATATGCAATGATTCCTTTAATATGCTGCATCAACAAGTTGATTTTTAATCATGTTCTGGTTGATGCATCACTAAAACTGTATTTAGTGAGCCTCGGATAGGGGAATGACCCCTAACTTACCTCTTAGATACATAAATGCATCCTTAGGTAATGGTTTGGTAAAAATATCTGCAATCTGTTCTTTTGTATGAATATATTCTAATCTGATTTCCTTGTCCTGCACCAATTCTCTGACAAAGTGATATTTAATGGCAATGTGCTTGGTTTTGGAATGCATCACTGGATTCTTAGAAATGTTTATTGCACTGGTATTGTCACAAAATATAACAACTGGTTCTTTGATTTCGACCTTCATACCTTCTAATAGCTGTTTAAACCAAACAATATTTGAACAGTTTACTGCAGCAGCAACATATTCTGCTTCGGCTGTGGATTGAGATGTGCAATTCTGCTTTTTACTAGTCCAGGATACCAGTCTTTTTCCAAGAAAAAATGCTCCACCACTTGTGCTTTTTCTGTCATCAATGTTTCCTGCCCAATCAGCATCAATAAACACTTTCAAGTCTAGATTGCCTCCAAATTTATACCACAAACCATATTCTTCAGTTCCTCTTAAGTATCTTAAGATTCTTTTGATTGTCATCATGTGATTTTCCTTAGGTTTAGCTGAGAATCTAGCTACTATACTGACTGCTAAGGCAATATCAGGTCTAGTATTTACTACATACTGCAATTTTCCAATCATAGATCGGTATAGGGTCTGATCAACTTCTTTTGAATCATCATTTTTGGTAAGTTTCAGTCCAGTACACATGGGTGTACCAACTGGTTTTGAATCTTGCATTCCAAACTTCTTAAGTATCTCCTTAATGTATTTTGATTGAGTAATGTATATACCATTTTTGCTTTGCTGAATTTGAAGACCAACAAAGAATTTTATTAAACCAAACATAGACATTTCAAATTCTCTGTTCATTTGTTCTGAAAATTCTTTGCACTGATCCTCATTCCCTGTAAATATAGTATCATCCACAAATATTTCTGCCAGTACAATTTTGTCATTCGGTCCTTCTTTGATATACAGATTGCTGTTATCATTAGCTCTTTTGAAATTAATCTGGATTAAATAGTTATGGAGTCTTTCATACCATGCTCTAGGAGCTTGTTTTAAGCCATATAATGCTTTGTGTAATCTGCAGACCATGTCCCTTTTGTCTGGATCAACAAAACCTTCAGGTTGTTCAATGTAGACTTCTTCATCAAGAATTCCATTGAGAAATGCAGATTTTATGTCCATCTGATATACCTTAAATCCTTTGTGTGCTGCATAAGCAAGTAGAGTTCTTACACCTTCTAATCTTGCAACAGGAGCAAAGGTTTCTCCATAATCTATACCTTCTTCTTGAGAGTAACCTTTACATACTAGTCTAGTCTTGTTTCTAGATACTTGACCATCTTCATTCAGTTTATTTCTAAATACCCATTTTGTTCCAATTACATTCTTATCTTTAGGTCTAGGTACAAGAGTCCAAGTTTTGTTCTTTTGTATTTGTTCTAATTCTTCATTCATTGCTTCAATCCAACTTTCATTCTCTAATGCATCTTTGATATTTCTAGGTTCAAAATCAGTAAGTAGACATGTACCTTTTAGCTTGCTTCTTGTCATAGTACCATCTGATTTGTTTCCAATGATTTGATCTGGTGTATGATGTCTTCTGACATATTTGGCTAGTATAGGTTCCTTGCCTTTTGAATGATTCATGCTGTTGTCTTCTAGGATCTCTTCTTCAGGTTGCTCAGACTCGGTAGATATTTGCTCGGTAATTTCAGGCTGAGACTCGGTCTGAATTTCTTCCTGTGACTCGGTTTGAACTTCTTCCTGTGACTCGGTCTGAGACTCGGTAACTGTGCTTGGCTCGGTAGATATAGCTTCCTTATTGATAGTTGTGTCTGTCAATGTTTCAGGTTCAATGTAAACGAATCTTCTGTAGTTCTCAGGTTCCCTTTTGCTTTCTTCCTCAGTCTTTTCTGCAAACTCATCAAATTTCACATGTATACTTTCTATGACTTTGTGAGTAGATAAGTTTAGACATTTGTATGCCTTGCTTTTGCTAGAATATCCTAGGAATATTCCTTCATCACTCTTCACATCAAATTTATTTCTTCTGGATTCCTTTAAGATATAACACTTGCTACCAAATATTTTCATGTAACTTACATTAGGTTTATAGCCATACCATAATTCATAGGGAGTTTTGAATGTGTCTTTCTTCAGTTGTACTCGGTTCAGGGTATGAACTGCAGTGCTGATAGCTTCCTTCCAGTATTTTATAGCAATGTTCTTTTCTATCATTAAAGTCCTTGCACAATCCATAATAGATCTGTTTCTTCTTTCTGCTATTCCATTCTGCTCAGGAGTTCTAGGAGCTGATACCTGTCTTTTGATTCCTCTTTCAATGCAGAAGTTGTTAAAATCATGGGAGATGAATTCACCACCTCTGTCTGATCTTAAGCATTTCAATCTTTTCCCTGTTTCTTTTTCTACTCTTGCTAAGTACCATTTGAATTTTTCAAATGCCTCTGATTTTTCTCTTAAATACATAACAGTCATCATTCTAGAATAGTCATCAATGAAAAGAATAAAGAATTTATCTCCAGTATAGCTTTGTATTCCAATAGGTCCACATAAATCAGTATGCACAATTTCCAAAATTTCTTTAGACTGATAGTTCTTACTTTTGAAACTAGTTTTACTCATTTTGCCAATCTGACAATTCTTACATAGACCAGTGTCAGGTTTCTTCAAGGTAGGAATGCCTCTAACCTTCTTGAATTTGCTTATCTTTATCATGTTATCAAAATTTACATGACATAACCTTTTGTGCCATAGCCAACTTTCTTCTATTTGAGCAATAAGGCATGAATATTCATTGAGATCAAGATAAAATAAGTTACCTTTTGTTTGTTTGCCTGATCCAATGAGTTTTCCTTTTCCATCCAGCAGTCTTGCTTGACCATTCATGAATTCAACCTTGAAACCAGTGTTGATTAGCTGTGCTACACTTAGAAGATTATGTTTTAGTCCTTCAACCCAGTAAGCATTATCACATATGAGTTCTTTGGTTAATGAGATTCTTCCTTTTCCTTTTATACAACAAGGTTCATTGTTTCCAAATCTTACATTACCATTGTCACAGTCTTCTAGATATTCAAATTTTGTCTTATCACCAGTCATGTGGTGTGAACATCCACTGTCTATTATCCATATATCATCTTTGCTTATATGAGAAATAAGTGCTATCTTATCTTCATCATCATCAGATTCATCTTTTATAGCAATAAAAACAATTTCTTCTTCACTATCATCAGAATCTTTAGCCATAAAACATGATTTCTTACCTTTATCCTTGTATGATTTGAAATTCTTTTTGCCATAGTACTTGTGACTTCTCTTTTCTTCCTTGACTTGCTTGTTTGGGCACCTAGCTGCAATATGTCCAATTTCTTCACATGAAAAACAGATTAAAGGAGTTTTACCTTTATACTTACCTTTCCCTCTAGAGTACTTCTTTGCAAGTAATGCTTCTACAATTTCAAGATCACTATCAGAACTTTCTTCTGATTCTTCTTCACTTTCTGTCTGAACTTCTTTAATTTTCTTGTTCTTCTTTAGTGAAACTTTGGCCTCAAATGTCGATTCAATATTTTTGGAACTAGGAACATAGTTGTCATAGTTGTCTAGTTCAAAAGCTGTCAACCTTCCAACTAAAGCATCCAAAGTTATACTGTGGTTTGCTTCACATCTCCTTTCTTGAATAGCTGATACTCTTATTGCATAGATAGGGAGTAGTGTTCTGAGTACCTTACTTATGACCGTCTCATCTGAGATTGTTCCTCCAGAAGCTCTGATTGCACTTACACTTGCTTTGATTCTTTCAACATATTTTGCAATGTTTTCATCTTCCTTCATATTCATCTTGTCAAACTGTCCTCTTAGGCTTTCTGCTTTTGCTCTCTTAACATTTGCATCACCACCATATATCTTCTTCAGTGCCACCCACATTTCATATGCAGTAGTGCAGTCTTTAATATCATCAAATTCTTCATAGCTGAGAGCAGATGCAATGTCTATCATCATGGTGTTGTGAGTCTTTTTATCTGCAATGTCTTCAACAGTTAATGCGCCATTAGGAATTGTGTATTCTTCATCAATGTATTTGCATCCTGAATCACCAATGGAAGCCAGATGAAGTCGCATGAGACCTTGCCATGCTGAAAAGTTTTCTCTGTTAAGCTTTGGAATTTCCCTCTTGTAAGACATCCTGATCTTTAGCTTAGGTCTTTGAAACCCTTCCTGCAAGCACCAAAAAGCTCTGATACCAATTGATGGAATATGGATGAAGTGACTGAGAGGGGGGGGTGAATCAGTCAACCATAAAAACTTTGAAAATTAATTCTTTGTAGATCCCTTAGGATATCCTAACACTGTTATTTGTTTTGGCACTCGGTAAGTAGATTGCAGTAACTTTTGAAGATGCAGAAAGTATTAGCAATAATATCTTTAGATATTTATCAGTGCATGTAAATGATTGAGAAAGCAATTAAGAACACAAGAGACACAAGTTTTAACGTGGAAACCCAATATGGGAAAAACCACCAATGTATCTAGATACTGATTTTCACTTTTCTGAAGTGATGCCCGGTTAGAAGCCAACCCGGTAAAAGGTTACAAAACACACTGTTAGGTGTGACCTTGTTAGAGGATTTAAAACACCCTGCTAGGAGTGGCCTGGTAAGAGGTCTTGAAAACAATTCAATGGAATTGTCACCTTGTTAGAGGATTTATATTTTGGCTGTTAAACCAACTCGGTTAAGAGATTTAGAATTCACTGTTACAATGATAAGAAGGTAACAATGAAAAAGTGACCTGTATAATAATGCAACTGTCTTGCTGATTACAGATCTCTGTTCTGCATAAGTCTGATCCTCTCTGATCGAATAAATCCCTGTTGCTCCTCAAGGATATCTGAACATTCTTCACAAACTCGCATATATCTTTCCTTTTCTTCTTCTATAAATCTTCTACTATATATCCCTGTTGCTTTTCACATTTGACCTATTATATATATGATTTTGGATTAGTCAAATCGTCATTTATTAGAATAACAGTCGGCTGAATTAAGTAAACTCTATTTTCAAAAATCCTTCAAAGGCCGACAGTGCTCGGTGACCATATCTTTTATAATTTTTTTTGAGACCGAGGGAACTCGGTAAACACCAACAATCCTTCTCCTTTGATAACCGACTGAACTCAGTAAATACTAACCTTTCTTCGATGACCGACTGAACTCGGTAAGCACTAAACTTTCTTCGGCAACCGAGTGAACTCGGTAAACACTAGACTTTCTTCGGCAACCGAGTGAACTCGGTAAACACTAGACTTTCTTCGGCAACCGAGTGAACTCGGTAAACACTAGACTTTCTTCGGCAACCGAGTGAACTCGGTAAACACTAATATCCCTGACAGGCAGACCGACTGAGCTCGGTATAAGCAGATTGCTGTGGATTATGACATAGTGTGACATCAAAGACAATACATAATTGAGTAGCAATTTCCTTCAGACAATTGTTTCCAACAGATCCATGTAGCACAATCTTTATCAGAGGAAGAAAAGAAAAAATTGACAACATTCCTAACAGAGAAGAAGATCAACTTTGCATGGAAATATTTAGATATGCCAGAGTTGGATCCTAATCTTATAATGCACCATTTATCTATAGCTCCAAATGTTAAACCTGTTAAGCAAAAATTGAGAAAGATGCATCCACATGTTGCACTCTTGGTAAAAACTAAATTAGAGAAGCTCCTAAAAGCCGGATTTATCTGAGTTATTGATTATGTGGAATGGATCTCTAATATTGTACCTATTTCTAAACCAGACAAATCAATAAGAGTGTGCACCGATTTCAGAGATGTAAACAAAGCATGCCCTAAGGATGATTTTCCATTACCTAACATTGATATGATAGTAGACATGACTGCCAACTTTGAGATGTATTCTTTAATGGATGATTTTTCTCGATATAATCAAATAAAAATTTCTCCAGAGGATCAAGAGAAAACTACTTTTACATGTGCATGGGGTACCTTCTACTAGAATGTCATACCATTTGGCTTAAGAATGCTAGTGCTACATATCAGAGAGCCATGCCTTCTATTTTTCATGACATGATGCATAGGACTATGGAGGATTATGTTGATGATACTTTAGCAAAATATATGATTAGAGCTGAACATCTAAATGAATTGAGCAAGATACTAGACAGAATGGAAAAATTTAGTCTCAGACTAAATCCTACGAATTGTTCTTTTGGTGTCACTTCTGGAAAGCTCTTAGGATACATAGTTTCAAAGAAGGGCATTGAAGTTGATCTAGCTAAAGTAAAGGCTATAATGGAGATGCAACCTCCCAAGAACATCAGTCAAATGAGGACATTGCATGGTAGAGTTCAATCTATCAGACGCTTCATATCTCAGCTAGCAAACATATCACAACCTTTTACAAAGACATTACATAAAGGTGTAACCTTTGCATGGATCGAGGAATGTGAAAAGAACTTTAATCATATCAAGAAATATCTATCAAATCCTCCTATCTTGATCCCTCCCATTCAGGGGAAGCCTTTGATCTTATATGTCTCCACTACAGATACATCACTGGGGGCATTGCTTGCACAACATGATGAGAACAAGAAGGAAAGAGATATATACTATATTAGCAGAACATTAGTGGCATACAAAAAGAACTATTCAATGATTGAGAAATCTTGTCTAGCTATGGTCTTTTCATCATAGAAACTGAGACATTATATGTTGGCTCATACTACACATTTAGTATCTAAGATTGATCCACTAAAGTACCTACTAAGCAAAGCTGCCCTCACGGTTAGATTAGCCAAATGGGTCATGCTCTTAAGTGAATTTGACATTGAATATGTTGAAAGAAAAGATATTAAAGGCCAAGTTATTGCTGATTAATTAGTAGATGCACCTTTATTTGATGATACACCAATGTAAATAAAATTTCTAGATTCCTCTATCATGAATCTTTCTTCTAGAGAATGGAAATTGTTCTTTGAATGCTCCTATACAAAGAATGGATCTGGATCAGGCATCTTGTTTATCAGTCCTCAAGGATACTCCATTCCTAAGGCATTTAGAATCAAATTTCTTGGTACAAACAAGATTTTTGAATATGAAGCCCTTTTGAATGGTATGAAAATAGAAATTGAGTGGAGAGTAACAAAATTACACATTCATGGAGACTCACAACTTGTAATCCATCAAGTCAATGATGTGTACCAAACTAAGGATGAAAAGCTCATTCCATATAAGAGAATGGTAGATGATCTCAAGAAGTATTTCATATCTATCACATTTGAGCAAATACCTAGAACAGAGAATAAGGCTGCCGATGCAATGGAAACATTATCTACTCTATTATAGTAGCCTAAACATGAGCTATGCTACAAGTTCCTAGTGGAAGCACTATCTTATCCTTCATACGACTCCTCTAAAACCTACATGATTTGCACTATTGTAGGTCATGATTCATCTAGATATAAAAACCTATTCTCCTTTCTCAAAGACCAAATCATCCCCAGTACCTTTAATCATCAGGAAAAGAGATACCTTATCCACCATGCTTCTTGGTATGTCATCATTGGTCATGATTTTTACAAATGAGGTCTAGATGGTACACTCCTTAAATTTTTAGAATGGGAAGAGTCTCAACATGCGTCAGTGGAAGTCCATGAGGGTATATGTGGGTCACACTTGAATGGTTTAACACTAGCTCAAAAACTTATGAGGGCTAGGTACTATTGGCTGGCAATGGAGAAAGAGTCTATCAAGTTTGCTAAGAAATATCAAAAGTGCCAAGTACATGGCAACTTAATTCATGCTCCAGGGAGAGATCTAATTCCCTTCACTACACAATGGCCTTTTCATCAATGGGCCTTTGATCTTATAGGAACTATACATCCTCATTCTTCTAATGGACATATCCATATAATCACAGCTATAGATTATTTTACAAAATGGGTAGAAGCAGTCCCTTTGAAACAAGCAACTGGAAAACAAATATCTATGTTCATCTTGAACTACATCATAAGCCGGTATGGTATTCCACATTCCATAATAACAGATAATGGTGGACAATTTAAGAACGAAGACTTGGATGATTTATGTGCCAAATTCAAGATTACACAACATTGGTCATCTATCTACTATCCTAAAGGGAATGGATAAGCAGAGGCTTCTAACAAGAATCTATTGAAAATCTTGCATTGTATAGTTAATAAAATAGGAAGAGACTGGCATCTCATGATCGATCCAACTCTCTGGGCCTATAGAACAAGTATCAAAATTCCCACTAGGGCTACACCTTTCTCTTTAGTTTATGGGTCTAAAGCAGTACTACCTATTGAGGTTGAAATCCCATCACTAAGAATCAGAATGCATGGTCTAGTAATTGATGATGACTATAGAGTGTCTAGGTTGCAAGAACTTGAACTACTAGATGAGCACAGACAAGCATCGTATGATCATCTCAGAGTATATCAAAAGAGAATGTCTAGAGGTTACAACAAGAAAGTCAAACATAGAGAATTTTAGGTTGGCGATCTAGTCTTGAGAGAGAATCCTAAAAATCAATCACATAGAGAGCACAAGGGGAATTTTGAACCCAACTAGTTGGGTCCCTTTGTTATCACTACTACTTTGTGCTCTGGTGCCTATCAACTGTCAACGACTGAAGGAGAACAGCTCTGAGAACCAATCAATATTCTCCATCTAAAGAAATTCTATGCCTAAGGCATTCAATGTATGGTAAAATGTCCTGAAAAAATCTTTAAAATTGGAAAAAGTCTTGAAAAAATGAACATCTTGATGAAAACCTAGCAATAGGTGCCTTGATGATTCACAAAAAAAGTAAAAAATATCAAAAGTACAAAATTTTTTTTGGAAAAAATAAAAATACAAAAAAATGAGAAAAAGAAAAAGTGCCTTGGTGAAACCCTGGAAATAGGCACCTTGGTAGAAAAAATAGAATCTCTGCCAAGATGGTGAAAACCTAGCAAACGAGTGCCACTTGTTTCAAAACACTCCATCTATTAGCACAATCTTGGTCTTTCCCAACTTTCAGTCTTGCTTTAGTTTGTACATATCTCCCAGTTTGTTTACACATTCCTATTTTCAATAAGTCGGTCTGTACACCAATTAGCTAAAGCATCTATATCCTATCAATGTTCAAACTTGGGGGAAATCAATGTTATATCGTATGGTCTCTAGTATACCTCAGACGAGTCATATCTAGTCAAGGTCCTTTGAATCTTTATCTGAGTCAGTCAGTCAATCTCCTCTCCAGAAAGGATTTTTCATCTACAACAACACAATCAAACACAAACATCAACACAAAATGAAAATAATCTATGCTTCACATGCTTTTATCTCCTTGTATGCTTACTGATTCACATTGAGATTTTTGCATATTTTGTTCCCACGAGCTCTTCGATGACGTCCTTTATAGGATTTAAAGAGTGATGACTGGGGGCATAATCTTTTATTTATTTTCTTCTTGTATGTGAAAATATAACAACTTTGGAAATTTTGGATTGAAATGGTGTTCGTTTGTAAGAGCCTCTATCTCAAATTGGATGGCCATGAGTACCTCGACCATTGATACCCGAAAAATTCAAGGAAGTTTGATCTAACTATTGTCTTTTTGAGTACATTCTTTCTCCTACTATGAAACATGATCTTACCTAAGGATGTGAATGATAAAGGGTCACTAGGGGTAATTCACATTGGATTTAGAATGATCTCTTGACTATTTGATGTGTTTGTATGCAAGGCATATTCTGCTCATCACGACATCTATGTTTTGATGCTTATACAAATTTCTATATCAAAATGGACATGATATTCAGGTCATCCTAGCATTTTTGCCTTGGTGCTTATATCTAATCCGACATTCTAAAAATAAAATCAATATTCATATGTCCATGGTTGCCTAACCAGTGGGTGTTGTATTGATTCATGCGCATACAAATCGATATTCATGTCTATGGTTTCATAACTAGTGGGAATTGTGTTGATTTATCCGGTTACCTAAAAAGCTCAATGATGATAACAAATCAACACATGATCAGTGACTAGGTCCTAGGTCCTATGTTTGCATTTCATTCTGCATTTCATTTTGCACTTTGCATGATCTAACAAATTGCTTGAACACTTAGACGATTCTTCAAAAAAAAAATGCTAAACATGACTACAAGAGCTAAATCTTACACGAAGGTCCATCCAATGAAACAACAAGTAGAATCCTTTTTCGGGATCAAAATCAAAATCTGAGATCATTTATATTATTCACTAGCATAATCAACCTTCAATCATGAAAGAAATCCAGAATTCAACTTAACTGATTATCTTACATCAAACTATCAAAATTTCAACTTGGTTAACCATGGTCAACTCATGGTCAAACCAAGTCAAACTTGGTCTCTAAGACCTCTAAACGATGCAAAATGCATTCCCAAATGTGTATAACTACTTCTCAAATCAATTAACATGCTTCTAAACTAATAAACACTGACTTTTCTTGTCATATTTAAATTTTAATCCCAAAGGGGGCATGGCATTGCACATCATTCAAAGTCTATAACTTAATTCTGTCAATCAATCTTTCCTCTGTAATCAAGACAACAATCACATCTAGTTGCCGATTCATCTAAAATCCTCATCGCTTGGGGAAAATCTATCATCTCTTGGGGCATATCATATTCATCTACTATCCAAATCTATCTTGTAAATTGTATCATCTTTTCGTAACTATCGGTTCATTAGTGATATTTCCTTGGTTCTTCATAACTAATGGGTTCAGGATGTGATACCAATATGATTCATACAAGGACATTGAGGTCTAATATCAGTCACTCACTTTTTTGCATTCATAAGGTTCAGAATTAGGCATTTTGGCACTCTTTCGTAATCACTGGTTCATTGTTGATATAGCTAGCATCATCTTGATTCCTCATCATTCTGGGCCTGGGTCGATATCTTTCAATCTTTAATCTTTCAAATCGGTTTCATACGTATATCAAAACATAGACTATTCTTTGAACTATTGTGCTTTGCACAATGATTCAAAGAGGGGCAAAATGAAATACCCCAAAAATGGGCTATAGGTTCATTAACCTCCTACATCTTCAATTCGAATGAAATCAACATCAAAGTCCTAACCTAAGGCACATCTGCACATTATCAAAATCCTAATTGATTTTATCATAAATTCTGTATCGGGAAATATTCCTAGCAATATTCCTATTTATTTAAATTATCTTTAATTTAATTATTATTTGGCGATGAATCCTATTTATCCTAAAGTTTGATTAATTGAATATTCTGAATATTTAATTAATTAGATTAATACTGCCACTTAATTATTTAATTATATTTAATTATATTTATTCCTAATTATATTATTTAATTTTGACAATAAATCAAATCTCCTATGAATAATTGATTAAATATTTATTTAATTGATTAAATCCAAGTTGTCAATATTTAATAATATAGTTTTGAATAAAATTTTGATTAAAATAATTGATTAACCCACAAATCAATTATTTTTAAATTTAAAATCAGTTAAGTTGAAGATAAATCACTTTATTTATTTATTTAATTAATTCATGATTATTTGTGCACATTCAAAGAGCAGTTAAACTTTAAATCAGAAAATTAATTCAAGTTGTTATCTTTTTGAAACTCAACATCTATTTTGAGTTCAAAGTTGATCTAAACTTCTGATTTGAGTTAAAAAAGTTGTTCTTGCATGATTTTTGAGTTATCTATTTCTAATTTCTTGTTAACTCAAAAATCAACCTGAGTTCATCAAGAGTGATTTATGACTTTTTCCATGCACCCTCAAGCCTTGGATTTCTATAAAATCAAGGCTCAGCTCTTTACAAATCATCCATAGAATTTGCATACTTACTCTGGCGAATTGGCATCAGAGGAATCATCAAGCTTCTTGTGAATCAACATTTTGTGAGATCAATCTTGTTTTCAATTCATTCTAGTTTCATATTATACACACTAGAATATGCACTTCTCTAGGTCTTTACTTCCAAGGGAATCCATGAATGGGAAACCTTGAAAAGCGACTTAGAGCTCCCTAGGCATGGAGTGCAAGGGTTTTAAGAATGCTCTCAGCTAAAGCTATTAAGCCAATAACCTTGCTAGTAAACCACACAATGGGAGATTCAATGAGACAAGGGCAATAATGTCAATATCCTCAAGAATCAACAATGAAGATGCAATGCAATGCAATGCAACTATGCTAAGAATGAAGATGCAAGCTAAGCTATGAAAGGAAAGTATTACAAACCCTTGCTAATTAAACTATGTGAGCTAATCTAAAGCATAAAAGAAACTAAGCTAGATGCCATGAAAGCTATGATGCAAAAAATGAAACTAGAATGCAAGAATGATCTTCAAAAGCTCCAAAGTCTCCAAGAAATCCTGTAGCATAAAGTTAGTATTCAAAAGATGGATCTAAGAATGAGAAGAGAGCTCTCCTTTTAAAGGAATTGAAAATGAATGGACCATGGAGATTAAGAGGCAAAATATTTAATCAAGGGTGGAGCTTGAAAGAGGAGAAATCCACATGCATAAGTTTCCTCCAATGAGAAATAAGTGTTGACTTTTGTGCCCCATGTGAGACAAAAAGGCATTTTCTTATTTTTATAAAATAAGGATAATGCTTTATTTGTGCAACTTAGGATAAGAGGAAAAGTGGGAGCTTTTTATTTAATAAAAGGGGAGGGAATTCCTTTTAATTAAATAAAGACTTAGGATAAAATGGTTAGCCCATAGAAAATAATCAAATAAATGATAGAACTAGGATTTGATCAAGAATAAGCGATTGATGATTTTAGCAAATAATGCTAGCAAGGGGCTAATATTCTAGATGACCATTTTTGGGTGATTACATTTTCCCCTCTTTGACTAATGTGTGATCGATCTGGGAACACATTACATCAAAGAATAGATTAGCCAAGAAGGAAATAGATAGAGATCTAACTCCAAAGAATGAAGTGTAGAGAGATAGCAAATCTTGCATGGTCAGCCTAGTAGCAATAGTACTGAACACTTAGGAAAGAGATGGATAGTATCAGAACTCAAGATGAGAACTCACATGTCAAGCACAAAGATAGACTGATAAGAGAAAATGGAATGGTCAAGCATATGCTCTGGAGAATAGCCAATAGGATATGATGTGTCTGCCCCCTTGGGATCGAAAGCAAAATTAGGTAGAGGGAATGTAAAAGCAAGAGCAACATGATCAAATCACTAGAAATCATAATCGAAGATGAAAGATAAGAGAATAACCATCAAGCAGTGAAGATATGCCCCAATCAAGACCTTAGAGAGAGATGAATTAAATGAATGAAAGACTAGAAGGGTGAGAGAGATGGAGATGAAGAAATGAAGATGCCCCAGCGAAGATTGAAGGATCAAGCCTCAAATGGTCAGCCAACTACACGGAAGAGGGAGAGATGCAATTTGGATGATCAAGGTGAACTCGAATTTTGGTTTCGATCCTAAAATGAAGAGAAAATGGTGTGATATGAAAGACAAGAAGCAAAAGACATGATCGAGAAGGACTAAAAGGTGATTGTAGTTGACTGATAGGTCCATGAAAGATGAAAGGAGAGCTCTCTCCATATGCAAGATGCAAAACTAAACTAACATGAACCTAAAAATGTAAGCCACTATGAAAAGTGTTTTACTTGCAAGGTCACAAAGCTTTTAGACTCTAATTTTCATCATCGAGCATTATTGGTAGCATTGTAAGATCATACAATGCACACTAGTATGACTATGTGAATCTGAATATGATCTATATTAGATAGATATGTGGGGATCCCACCTAGGCATCCAAGACATATAGGTCAAGATGACTAGTGCAGTGAGATTACCTAAGTTTAATATAGAAAGATTATGCTTGCATCGAGACACAAGAAAGTCAAGATGGCTAGAAGTATGCACTTACAAAAATAGTCAAGGATAATACTTTGTAGATCCCAATGTCAAGTGGAACAAGCGTAAATGCTAATGATAGTTAGGACCAACAAAATATACCCACAAGCAGAAAAAGCAATAAAACATGTCCTCATGCCCCCACTCTTCTAGCTCAGCATCATCAAAAACTATTAGGGAGAGAACACTCATTAAAGAAATCATCATCGATAGCACACAAAGAAATAAAGTCAAACAAGTCTCAGTGAGTCAAGTGTTTAAGTGCATGTGTGTAGGTCATAGAGTCAAAATTTGAGTATCACATCTCTGAGTGAGAAAATATCATATCATGCTAGACTGTGGGTAAGATATCTGATAAGTGTTGAGAAACACTTGATGCTAGGGTAGTGTTGAAAAAAACAGTTGGGGTGAGTGTGACTATTTTTTGGAATTTTGAATTTTTTTGATTTTTTGGTATTTTTGAAATATATAATTTTTTTAGAGATATATCAAAGTGCCTATTACTAGATTTTCGCTAAGATGATCATTTTTTTAGGACATTCTCCAATTTTTAGAATTTTTAACAATATACCATTTTTTGGAAATTTTTTTCATGATCAATAAGTATGTACAAAGGATGCCTCCAAACAGAACGGGCATCAAACTCCCAAGCAAGATCACATCATGTAGTCCCAATTTTTAGCAAGGTGGAGGACAAGAGGGAATAGCAAGCTAGTGGAAGAGATGAAAGACAAGAGAAGGAAGGAGAATGAAGGGAAGAAATCCTCAAGGGAAAACTCCTCAAGAGTACCCAAGCTAGGGAAAAAATTGTCATGCAAAGCACATTTAGACAAGCAATGAAAGGCCAGCATAGGATAAGTCACAAAAGCATAATGCAAAAGAAGGAAAGGATGCAGTCCAAAGGAGTAGACATGTCAAGAGGCTTCATAGCATCGCATTTTTTACTGTTTTTTTATTAGATCAAAACCAACGGGAAAAGAAAAGCGAAAGGCCAAAATGAATGGAGGAAAATAAATATGAAGGCTAAACATGAATGGAATGAAAACAAGATCATTGTAAGATAGCTCACAAGATAGCCAAATATCTGTGTATAGGTCAACATTGTCAAGATCAAAGAGAGAAGATGGAATGGATGAAATATGTAGAAGAACTACTCATGATGCCTGATTGCCAGGTTTTCATCATGGTACTTATCCAAGGCACCACAAGGGAGTGGTTTTCACCATAGGACAAATTTATTTCTCTTTACTTTTGCTACCAAGGCACCTGTTTCCAGGTTTCCACCAAGGCACATTTTTAATTTTTTTTAATTTTTTTAATTTTAATTTTTTTTGGAAGAAGGAAAGCATTTTAGATAATGCTCCTTGAAAGGATAAACCATGATATGCCAAGGACTCAAAATGATATGCTCAAAGATGATGATAGAGAAAGGAAGATGGAAGAGAAAAAAAATGGAGGATAAGGTTTTATGTAAAGCGAATGAGGTTGAAAGATAGGAGAAATAGGAAAATAAGGAAAAATGATAGAAGGTAGAAGGATAATGAATGGAAGGAATGTGAAAAGGTAGATGAAAAGGAAGGAAAGATCAACATCAACACACACCTTGAAGGGTGGCGAGAGGATGGAGGAAATGTGAATGAAGGAATATGACAAATGTTTAGTAGAGGTTGCGGTTTAGGCACATGGAATGGAAGAATGTTTTTGGAAAAAGATGAGGCGGAAGCCTTTGGAAGCTTGAATGTCAACTTCACTTTTTTCTCAACATTAGACTCTTTTAAGAGAGACTTTGGAATCCATATAGCCTTAGGCTTTTCATTTCTTTTTGATGCTTTAGAGAGAATATCTTTAATGATGAATTTTGAAACCCATACTTGTCTTGTAGTTTTCTTCTTAGATATGTCTTTTGACTTTATGCCTCCATGTCGATTAGAGGAGACATGGTGATCTTCTTTTTTTGATGGATTCTTCTATTGCTTCTTTTTCTTGTATTGAACATTCAAGTTACTTTCAAAAGACTTGGGACTTGTGGAAGAAGAAGGACGATATGAGTAGTTTAGATGGGTGGATGGATGAAAATGATTCAAGGGTATGCATCTATGTTGATATTGAGAAAAGATAGGAGATGAAGGGACGTAAGGACCCAAGATGGATGATGAATTAGGAGATTTAGGAGAGGAAAGTGAAGGGACATAAGGGCCCAAGATGGAAGGAAGACCTGAAGCCTTTGGTATTGGTGGAGGAAGTCCAAGGATGGATGTGGAAGACGCAAAAGGATAATCAACCAATTCATCAACATTATATGACAACCAAGGACATCAGCATCTTTAGAGTGAGCATTAGGATTTGCAATAGGATCATGAACATCTTGAATAGGAGCAACTTCTTTGATAGGATTGTTCAAAGCTTGTAAAGACTTAGGAAGAGTAGAAAGTGGAAGCGAACATGAAATGGTAGAACAAGAAGATGGGAGGCTTTGATCTTGACAAGTTGCTTTGGATAGCATAAGCATATTCTCTGGATTTTCAATAGGCTCAACATTGGAAGTAACAACACTATTTTTAATAACCTTAATGGAAGTATTATCTTTGGAAAGTGCAAGTGGAGTAACATTATTTTGATTGTCAATAAGCTCGACAGTGTAAGTAGTAGCTTGATCTTTCTTAGGAGAAGACTTAAGACATGGTGGAATGAATGAGGAAGGGCATAGAGGATCAAAAGGACCATGAAACATATAAGAGCTTTCATGAAAAGGATTGGATGACATGGAGGGTTCTTGATCTTGATATTTCTTTATTTTTAGAGTCCTCTTGACATGGAGCCACTTCTAAGGACAAGGAAGCATGTTGGGAGTGTATGGAAGACTTTAGCAGAGATGGTGAAGGACTAGTTGAAGTAGGCATTATAGTGTATAAAGGCTTAGGCTCTTTAGGTTTAGCATTATTGAAAGTATTTTCAGCCAAGCGAAGGTTAGCTTGAGTTTCTTTAAGAAGTAGCCCTTGAGGATAACTATGGGGAACTGCATGAAAAGTATTAGGACTTTCATTGGATGAAGGATTTGTGAAAGATTTGGAAGAATTGGAAGCTTTATGAAGTGTATGGGTATTGGAGGAAGTAGGGGATGGAAGGGAACCATCAGAAGACAAAGGTCCATTAGTAACATAATCTTTCTTGAGAATGTCATCTTTATTTTAAGCATGAGAGTCCTTAGAGGAAGGATTCTTATAATATTGACATTTGAAATTAGCACAATGCATTTTATAGTCCTCAGTAGTGGTAGATGGGTCATAATCAAGGTATTGTTCACATAACTCATCAAAGTCCCTTTCAAAATCAGAATCAGATGGATCACCATTGTGATCTACCCAATAGGATGACCCTTTAGCAAGCATGAGAACATGATGAGGAGGACTCTTAGGAATAGAGGTTTCATAGGCATCACTACATTGTCCATCATTATGGTCATAAAAAATGGGTATGTCACTCTTTGTAGAAGAGGTATCACAAGGACTCCCATATTGCTCATAGTGAAGAGTAAAAATCTTGGGAGAAGTAGAAGAGGAATGAGATTGTGAAGAAGAAGAAGGTGAGGACCTAGTAGAGGAATAAGACTTGTATAATGAGGAATGCAAATAATGTCTAGAAGAGTCATGATAAGACTTGGAATGTGAAGAATAATGAGAAGACTTAGAAGATGAAGAATGTTTGGAAGAACGAGGTCATGATATGATCATGTCTATGATCCTAGAAAAGGCATCTGATTCAATAATCTTTTCTTTTATTTTTTCTTTAAGTTTGTCACCCATGAGATATCCAGAAGGAGTATTGGACAAATAAATTTTTTTGAATTGAGCAATGAGTTTGAGATCATCCATTCTCAAGAGAGGTTCCATAACAAGGTAGTTGAAATTCATGGTTGTAGAAGAGAAGGAATCAAGCATGGAAGAAATGAATAGAAGAGATGAAATAGAAGAAGGTAGACTAGATAATGAGAGGAAAAGAATCAAGGAGACATGAAGAGTTTAGGAAGAATCATGAAGAAAGAAGAGAAAGGATGAAAATGGAAGACTAGGAAGACATGGAAGACTAGGAAGACTAGGAAGACATGGAAGATATGGAAGAAAGAAGACCAAGAGTCATTTTGTGTAAATTGATATTATTGAAATTCATTTGAATGTTTGAGAAATATGTCATAGCACCTAAGATTTGACCTAGACTGACCAAGGAAGACTAGGAATGGCAAGAATGATCAGCTTCATATTGCAAACAACTGTGAGAAAACAAAATAAGTTTGTGAGATAGTTTCTAGGCAAGCAGTGCAACTCTTGACTAGTGAACATGAAAAAATCAATTTTGAAAGCAATTTGGTCAATGTTGTAGGTTACAAGTACAATTTTTTGGTTTCAAGCACAATAATATCAAGTAGAAAAGTTTGCAAATTGTAGGTGATCAAACATGTCATCAAACACTTGTGCAAGAGAAAAAGCAACCTTGCCAAGACAAGCAATTATGATATCAAAATGAAAAATTCTATGAGCACTACCGTGATGTTTTATGTTCAAGAACATTTGTGCGAGTAGATCACAGTGAGAAAACTTCAAGAAATCACTACCTAGAAGGACAAAGGCTCAATACTTAACAACTTGGCCCACACTTGATGTCCCATTGCCTTGCACAAAGTGGTTACCCACAATAGATGTTGGCTTTGTCATGGAAGTACCAATGGCATAACCAAAGGAAAATAGATGGTGAGTAGTCTTGGGGTGATCCGGGTTAGTTCACTAGGATCAATCCTTGCACCAAGATGTTAAGAAGAAAAATGCGGTAGCTTCTATTTATGGTTCATAGTAAGGGCTTCCATTCGTAACACTCCTCTTGCTGCCCAAAGGGACTCCTTACCTTGTGGCAAGTAATGGACCTCGCAGCCACAAGAGTACCTTAAGCATTCTTGCTCAACATTTTTCTCATGGTCACAATCCCACAAGTACTCAAATTAAGCGAAGAGAAGTACTACGTCTACTAAGGTTTTATGTCCTTGATAGCCTTGAGTTTAAAATGGGTTAGAATAGCTTGGTATTAGCTTGTCCCCACTTGGGTCATTCCTCTTGATTGCTCAAGAGCAGGCCCGCTAAAGGATTCTAGAACTAAACAAAGAATGGATTAACCTTTGAGTTTCAAGATTTTTGGTTCACCTCAAGGGTGAAGAGCATACTCTCCTAGCTCAAAAATCTCTCCCAAACACACCAAGAAAAGTTTAATTACTCTCTTGCTTTCAAAATCTAGAAGTGGGTCAAGATTTCTAGTTCACTACAAGGGTGAAGAGCATACTCTCCTAACACCAAAAGACTCCTACAACAAGATTTTAAGTGCCTAAGAAATGAAGCAACTAGTATATGTCACACTCAAAATGAAAGCAATTAAACAAGAACTTGATTGGTTTTTATGCTTTGGGTAGCACTACAAAAATCATTAGTAGCCCTTGTGCATTTGGAGCTTTGACATGCATTCTTTTAAGAAAATATTTCAAGCAATGAGAGCACCTACAAGCACAACTTGTTAGCTCCACAATGGTTAGCACATCAAAAATTAGATAATCTACAAGTAAAATAGCTAATCAAATGACAAATTTTGAAAATGAAACCAACATGGTTGGATTAGGCTCGAAAAGAGCTTCCCAACAATATATCACACTTCAATTTTTGATACTGTATGTGAAAATTTCTCAAAAATGCATGCCAATTTTTTTTAGTGGCATGAATTCTAAAAATGTTGAAATTTTCAAAAAAGTAGGAAAAATAAAAACAAAAAGAAAACTTGACAAATCTAGAATTCTAGTCTCTGTCTATCGCAAAATTTTGTGCAGGACAGTACTCAGGGCCACTCGAGAAAGTACCAAACTGCGTGCGAGAACACACAAGCCTGCACAAGAATGTACAAAGGCTTGCACGAGAAAGTACTAGAGCTCATGCGAGATAGAACACACGCCCACGTAGAAGTACAGACAGCATACGAAAATTGCAAAAAAATAAAAAATAGCTGAAACCTGTAGTAGAAATGCAAGAAAAGGACAAAACAGAGTTGTCTTGCCCCACAGTGGGCACCAAAAATGTACACACTAAGATGTGCACTTCTCTAAGCCATTACTTCCAAGAGAATCCATGAATGGAAAACTTTGGGAAGGCAACTTAGAGCTCCCTATGCATGGAGTGCAAGGGTTTTAAGAGTGCTCTCAGCTAGAGTTATTAAGCCAATAACTTTGCTAGTAAACCATGCAATGGGAGAGTCAATGAGACAAGGGAAAGAATGCAAATGGAGATGAAATGCAAGCTATGCTAAGAATGGAAATGCAAGCTAAGCTATGGAAATGAAAGATGCAAGTGTTACAATCCAAGCTAATTAATCTATGTGAGCTAATCTAAAGCATAAAAGAAACTAAGCTAGATGCCATGAAAGCTATGATGCAAGAAATGAAACTAGAATACAAGAATGATCTCCAAAAGCTCCAAAGTCTCCAAGAAATCCTACAATATAAATTTAGTATTCAAAAGATGGATCTAAGAATGAGAAGAGAGCTCTCTTTTTAAAGGAATTGAAAATGAATGGACCATGGAGATTAAGAGGAAAAAGATTTAATCAAGAGTGGAGCTTGAAAGAGGAGCAATCCATGTGCACAAGTTTCCTCCAATGAGAAATAAGTGTTGACTTTTGTGCCCCATGTGAGACAAAAATGTCTTTTCTTATTTTTATAAAATAAGGATAATGCTTTATTTGTGCAACTTAGGACAAGAGGAAAAGTGGGGGATTTTTATTTAATAAAAGGGGAGGGAATTCTTTTTAATTAAATAAAGACTTAGGATAAAATGGTTAGCCCATAGAAAATAATCAAATAAATGATAGAACTAGGATTTGATCAAGAATAAGCAATTGATGATTTTAGTAAATAATGCTAGCAAGGGGCTAATAGTCTAGATGACCATTTTTGGGTGATTACACATATTTCATATCATTGTTAGCTTAATTTTCATATCATTTCAATCCATTTAGATTAATTTATTATCAATTTTTCTCATCTTATTGCATCAAAAATAAATAAAAATAGATTAATTTGCATTCATATTTTATTGCTTTCATCATTTAAATCTTTCGTTTAGGTGTTGCATTGTCATTGATCTCGATCTAATCTGAGAATACCATACTCGCACCTACTAGAAGGCAATAAATTGTTTGGTTAGCTATATTGTTCTTATTTGCATATTTTGATTTTTGCTAACCTCTAATGTTTTATTGAAGTGTTGTGTTCATAGCTAAGTACAAAATTCACACACACATGTTCAAGCTTTCATATCAACATACTTGTTTACATTTGAAATACAATTGCATATCTATTGAATATTATAGCTTCATTGTTAGATCTACTTCTACTACTTGCTAGCATTCTCTATTTCAATTCCATTATTAAGGTCGATTCCAAACTAGGGTTTGATTAAGGTAAACCCCTCATCCAAAAAAGAAAAAACCATTTTTCTTGCAGGTAGAGATACAGGACAATGAATTGCAGTTCAGATCTGGATACCCTTTTCAGAGAACTTCTGAGATACGCAAAATTTTTTTCCATCGGAGCTATTTCAGGTCAAGTTCGACCTTCATTGGGGGGTAAGATTGTGCCCCAGGGTAAGATTGTGCCCTGATCCTGAGGTCAAGGTTGACCTAGCTCTAGAAAGACAAAAGTTTTCTGGGTTTTCTTTGTCTCGACATTTCTAGTCCGGAGCAGGTTATAGAATCTCCTGAAATTGAACACGGACATCAAAAAATAGTGACTTCTGCATCCATCTCTTTTCAAGATAAGTATTCTTATTTTTATGTCCATAACATTTTCCATCATATATTTACACTTTGTTATCACATACTCTCCACTACACACACAAAAAAATATAGATATTGAAATATATCTAAGATATATTTTTATATCTTATATTTTTGGTGAAACTGACAAGCTTACCCCTTTCTTTTGTGGATTTAGATGCCCTATTGTGTTATATTTGTGGTTTAATTCCTTCTTTTTGGTGTTAGGTCTTTTCTTTTCTTGCATCAAGATTAGATTTATTTTCTGCTCTTGCATTTTAAATTCAAAAATATAAAAAAATCTATATATTCAACAAAATCCAAAAATAGTTCTTGCATTTCATTTAATATGAATATTTTTAAGATGCTTTGGTGTGTGATTATGTTCTTTATTACCCTTCTTTTGGCATCTTTTTACCATACCTATGATATTTATGAGAGTATCATTCACTTCATTATGTTGACGACCCTTCATTTTGCACTTGCCTATGCTTTTGTGAAATTGACCGATACTAGTCTTCCTACTTTCAAAACTTTCATTAAAGATTCATGTGGTAGACTTATTACTCTTTTTCATTATGTGAAGAATTTGGTAGATGATATACCATCTCCTGATCTTCCTAATCCTAATACTATCATTCCTAATTTGATTCTTAACCATCCTATTCCTAATCTGATACCTAATTCTTCATATGTTAATCCTAGTTCTTCCCATACATATGATGGGATTCAAGCTATAGTGTAGGATGCATATGTGCAAGACTTCTTTGATTTTCCTTCTCCTCTGATTCATGATGATATTAAAGGAAAAGGTAAAGAAACTTCTTCAAAACCTATTATTCCACCTTATACAACCTTTACTCATGAACATGATAAACAATCACCTCCTATAGAAGATTTACATGATATTTACACTACAACATATAATATGATGACTAAACAAGGTTATAGAGGTTTAGGGCTTGGAGTTAATGAGCATGGTATCAAGTATCCAGTTCATATACCCCCTAAACTGTTAGGAATAAGGTGTCTCAACCTTGGATAATTCCTATTCTTATTATTTGTTTTGTAAAATGTATTTCTTACAAATAATGAAATTAAGTGTTAGTGTACATGTGTAGTTGGCATGTTGATGTGTCACTCCACTTGATGTGTCGGCATCTTGAATTGTGTGTAAGGAGATCATGGCTGAAACGGTTATGATGGATTCCTATGACACATAAGAGCTATGTCTAGAAGATTCAATGATAGGTGAAGACATGTGGCAACTAATAAAATTGAGTAATGTACACTCTTCCCCAATCACGGGGTTCAGGTTCCTATTTTCTCGGAGAATGGTAAAACCCTAATATGGCTATCTTTGGAAGTTTTCCTAAAAAGGAAGCGCATGATATAAGCTTTTTTTAGGGTTGTGAAGATAGGAGAAGTTAGTGTATTGTTGAAATGTTTTATGCTACTGCGATTTGTCTTCAATAGTTGAAAAATCTTCTAAAAGAACTTGCATTGCAAGTGTATTGTAAACTGTAATAGTTTTGATTAATACACTATGCAGGTTTTGGAGTGCTAGGGTTTTTAATGAAAGGTTTCCCTAGGGTAAATCATTGTGTCATTCTCTATTTTTTTTATGCATGGTAAATGGCTGCAATATCATTGTTAAAGTAGTTAACAAATCTGAAATTATAAGGATTTAAAAGAATTTACACAATACTTTCCTTTAGAGATTAGTGTAGGAAGTTGTTTCCACACCTGAGTTTCCTTACATAAACAAGATATGCATGGTGTTGGTTGTTTGCAATCTCAATTCAAGATGGGTGATGTTGATCATTGTTCTCCTTTTCATATTCTTCTTCCTACACCTACCTTAGATAACCCTGATATACGTCAAGATGTAGCTAAGGAGGTCTATGTTCAATTAATGAATTCCAAGAAGAAATATTTAAACCTATACTAAAAGATGCTTTATCCAATTAAAAATGTCCTTTTCATTATATTAATACACATTTACTTTCTAATTGCAATCATTTCAAGTTATATGTTAGGGAAAGAGCTCCTTAGGAATTATATCTCACTCTTCTGCAGTTTTACAATGCCTTCATAATTTTGATATAGGCGATACCCCTCATCCTGACATAATATAGATTTCTTCTTCTCTTTTCTCTGGATTGGGGGGCAAGAGGTGTATTTCCATCCAGTCTCCTAGGATCCATTAGGCTCTTGGCATATATTTTATCCCGGGCTTAATTGGTATTCTTTCTTCTCTATGGTTTTTGTATTATGTTTTATTCTATATTCAAGATATATTTTCTCAAACATTTTTTTTTGCAAAGGTATCCCTTGTCTTCATCCCTAGGGGGAAAGGTTATTTCTTCCTTCTCTTTGTCTAGGGATCTTCTTTCCTTAGCTTAGTGGCATTTTTTTATACTACAATATTATTTCATTATATTGACTAAGGTTTTGACTATGGATACCCTGTTATATGAGAGGTTGTTGTCCTAGGTCATCACCTCTTCTTTATTTTGCAAATGATATTCTTTATAAACTCTTACCCTTTCTTTTGTGTTAGATTTACTTCCCTCATTCCAAATATTCCTCTTCTTCTTGTTTGCAGGGGGATTGATGATTGAATCTTTGTTCCCACTTGATTTATCTTTGAAAGATGATATTTTATCTAAAGCACTCCTCTACAGTGGGGGTCTTGTTGATAAGATCTCTTTCTTTGAGGATAATTTTCCATGAGTGACATATCTTTTTCACAATTATCTATACTCTTGGATGTAGGGGTCAATACCCTTCACTAGGAATGTAGTATACATTGTTGTAAATAGGATATCTCCTTACATTGTGAAGTAGGTATCCTCTTCCTCTTCCTTATCATGTCTAGTAGAAAGCCATGATGAGGAGGGGGACATATATAGGGTCTCCCTTGTACTATAGTTTTTCATTTATATGCTAAGTCCTCTGAAGGTAACACACATAAGTGGCTAAATCCTAAAGAGATGCATTTTTCAATTTTCAATATGCTAAATCCTCTGAAGGTAACACACGTAAGTTGCTAAATCCTGAAGAGAGACAGATTTTTCAATTTTCAATATGCTAAATCCTCTGAAGGTAACATGCATAAGTTGCTAAATCCTGAAGAAACACACATTTTTCAAATTTTGAATATGCTAAATTTTCTGAAGGTAACACACATAAGATGCTAAATCCCGAGGAGACACACATTTCATATTCATAGTGATACAAGAGGGTGGATCTATGGGTATTCCAAAAGCCTTCAGAAGACACATTACAATTAAAAAGTGTAGTTTATGGGTGAACTATCAGGTTTGGCAACCTGTTTGGCTCTCCCTCCTTGGTGATTCACGGTAAGGTGGGCATCTTACTGGGCGAGGTAATCACTTTCTCTTTTCTCTCTTTTCACTTTCATGCTAGTAGGAATGGATCATGAAGCTATGTTATGTATAGTGTTTCTCTTGTCTTTCTTATGTAATCATTTATGCTTTTATGATAGCTTTCCAAATATGATATTAGTTTCAAAAATATTTCTTAGCAAGGTTTCCTCTACTAGTTGATTTGGGTTTGTTTTAGTACTAACCCCTCTTTTGTGTTTTTTTTGGTTTTGCACCCTCATGCATGTGTGTTGAGTTAGAATCTTTAGGCTGGGGGCATGTGTCCTTAGCTAAGTGTTAATTTATCTTGTTGTGAATCCACTTGGATCTCTTCTTTCTTCTCCTTTACCAAGAGTTTGCATTGAATCCATATTCTTGCTAAAGTGGGGTCTTAATGTATCATCCTAAAATGGAATCACTTCCATGTTAAGAACATTTATCCCTTTGAGTAAGTGGTTTGGGGTCATCTCAAGTGCCTTGAATAGGTCTTTGCATGGATTTGGATTTTTCCCCTGTTTTGCTTCTCTCTCCACCTATTTCGAGCCTGTTTCTGGCACCTAGTCCTGAGAATTTGAGATCTGTGACCTTAGGGTCAAGGTCAACCTTCTAGGTCAAGGTTGACCTTGACCTTGACCTAGGGTAGAGTCAACCTCAAATCTAACCTAGGGTAGAGTCAACCTCGACCCTAATCCTGGGTCCAATTTTCAAGTTCTGGAGGTTTCGAGATATTGGGCTTCAGAAAGTTTTATTTTCCCGCTTCTAGGTCGGCTGTTTCAGATTTTAGAATGGTAAAATCTTAAATTGCATTTAATCTAGGTCCATTTATAGGGGTTAAGGTTAATTGAGATTTAATTCTCCAATTTCGGCCTCTCTAAAAGTTTGTGCCCTAGATCACTATAAAAGGAAGCCTACCTCTCTCATTTCAATCCATCTTTCAATCACATCTCACAAGCACTCTCAATAAAGAAGATCAAGAAACCATTTCATCAAGAATTTTCAAGGAAGAATTCAAGCCATCATCTCCATTCAAGTTCTCCATTGAAGATCAAGGATTCAAGCATTCAAGCCTTTGAAGGGATTTGGTTCAAGCATTCAAGATTCATCATTCAAACCCTAGATCTATCCATCATGGTGGTGTGATCTTCCTTCAAGATCCTTTGTTCATCTTCAAGATCCATTCATTCTTCCCTCAAGGTGGATTCCAAGCATAAAATCATGGAGTTTTTTATTTACATTTGTTAATGTTGTGTTCAAGCTTTCATATCAACATACTTATTTACATTTGAAATACAATTGCATATCTACTGAATATCATAGCTTCATTGTTAGATCTACTTCTACTACTTGCTAGAATTCTCTATTTCAATTCCATTATTAAGGTTGATTCCAAACTGGGGTTTGACTAAGGAAAACCCCTCATCCAAATAAAAAAATTATTTAACTTGCAAGTATAGGTACACGACATCGAATTGCAGTTCAGATCTAGATACCCTTTTCGGAAAAATTTTGAGATCAGTGAACATAATTTCCATTGGAGTTATTTTGGGTCAAGGTTGACTTTCAGGAGGGGGTAAGATTGTGCCTTGATCCTGAGGTTAAGGTTGACCTAGCTTGACAAAGATAAAAGTTTTCTAGGTTTTCTTTGTCTCGATATTTCCAGTTTGGAGCTGGTTACATAATCTCCCAAAATTGAACATAGACATCAGAAAATAGTGACTTCCACATCCATCTCTTTCAAGATAAGTATTCTTGTTTTTATGTCCATAACATTTTCCATCATATATTTACACTTTGTTATCACATACTCTCCACTACACACACAAAAAAACACAGATATAAAAATATATCTAAGATATAAATTTTTATATCTTACACTTCAAACTGCTATATCATTTTGTGGCAGTGTCCTAGGTGTATACATTTGTCTCTTTATTCCTCTATCATTGTCAACTACCACTTAAACAACTGAAATGCATCATATTTTTCTTTTAAAAACATTACATTCATCATTCTAGAATAGTCATCAACAAATAGAATGAAATACTTATCACCACAATAACTTTGTACACCTATAGGTCCAAAAAGGTCAGTATGAATTAACTCCAAAATATTGTCAAAAGTATAGGTCTTTCTTTTAAAACTAGGCTTTGTCATGTTTTCCAATTGACATTGTTTACAGATCACATTATCAGGTTTCTTCAATCTTTGTAAACCTCTAACTTTCTTTTGTTTACTAATATTTACCAAATTTTCAAAATTCACATGACACAACCTCTTATGCAATAACCATACATCATCAAATTTTGCAAAAAAACATGTTTCTTCAGATAGGTCTAGATAGAACAAGTTACATGTTGTCTGTTCTTCACTTCCAATTATTTCACCAATGGCATCAAATATTTTAGCCTTTATGTGATGAAATTCTACTTGGTAACCAGTACTATTCAACTATCCCACAATCAAAAAATTATAGTTAAGTCCTTCAACCCAATAGGCATTATCAAATCTGATCTTGTCAGTCAATCTTATTGATCCTTTTCCTTTCACAGTAGATGGTGCATCATTAAAAAGATTAACACTTCTCCCTTTATAGTGATTAAGGATTTAAAATTTACTTTTTTCACAAGTCATGTGATGTGAACAACCAATATCAATAATCCATTTATCACCTTTACTCACATATGAAATAAGTGCATTTTTCTCATCCTCATTAGAATCATCTTTCATAACAACATAAACAACTTCTTGTTGGTAAGTTGAATATACCAGTGTATATGACTAAGATTAGTGTTCTCATTATGGAAACAAAGTCATATGGAGTTTAGTTTTCAGTGCACTTACTTTGAAGATTAGAATTTGGCTAAGTATGGAGAACATAGCAGACAATTAAGTACCTAATGAACAAAGCATCAATGCATGTATGTATGAGTGAGTTTTGCTATGCGCCCTTGAAGATAAGCTTTTGAGTATGTAATCATGATAATTCTAAGAATACATGATCAGATGAGTTAGTATGAACAAGTTACAGTGAGTTGAAGCGACATAGTTAGTGAGCAGCAGAATAGAACAGAGCATGCAGCTGACAGCCAGTATTTTGATTAGCGGTTATTATTTTGCATTGTAAAGGCTATGCGCCTATTGTAATTTTTTATAGATTTAATAATATCATTGTATGTAAACACTCTTGATCCAACTCATTTGGAAGCATTGTATGTAATAGGTTATAGGCCGACCTAGTAGTTAGTTTTATTTGCGCGTATAAATAAGACATGCCCTTTTGTATTTGAGTATGAGATGATATAATGCAAAGATAGAATTTAAAATAGAAGAGAAGAAGTATGTGAAGAGTAGTTAGAATGATATAGAGCTTTACAAGAGGTTAAAGCATTAGCACACAAAAGGAACTAATCAGACAAGAAGTGTCATAGAAGCAGTTCACCATTGCAGATATAGTGTGTATTTGATATCCAAGAGGTTGTAGCCTTCTCTATTGAGCAGTGAGCTCTAGAAGTGAGCCTTCCAACCCTAAGATGGTTTGTTACTTCAAGACTCCTAACAAGGTCAGACCCTTAACCAATTCATTTTACTCAGCATTGTAAAGACTTCTCCTAACATGACAAAGGAACATTAACAGGTTCATAATACACAAGTACAATTATTAGTGGGTACTAATTCCCATCAGGGTTTTTCCTTTGGCTAAGGTTTCCACGTAATGATATCTAGTGTTATGTGTTATGGTTTTTTACTTTAATTGCTTTAATATTCAATTCAGTAATTAAGTTATTGAGTTAAGTTTCAAGTATAAAAAATTAATATTATAGAACATTGATTCACCCCCCCTCTTAGTGTTCCCAATCCTAACAATTGGTATTAGAGCTTTGGTCCTCTGAAGAGAAGTTTAACCACTTGAGGAGATCATGGTTTTAGAAGAAGTAAAACATTTGAAGAAGAATCTTGAAGCATCTCTTGAAGACCTTGACAGATCTGAAAAAGAAATTGAAGAACTGAAATTAAAGGTCAGTGGTTCACAAGTATTCATCAAGAAACTAAGAAAAGATTTGAAAGATTGTTCTACAAATGATTAGGGAAAAATGGTCAAAAAGATGAATGAAGAATATACATATGTGAAGAATTAGATTGAAGAGTTGGATGAAAAGATAATTAACAATTAGGAAGCCTATGAAAAATAGATCAAGGAAAAAAAATAGTCGGATGAAGAAATGAGGAAAGAAAACATGAAAATCTTGGAGTTAGAAAACATCAAGAAACACATGGAATCTAAGTTGAAAGAAGAAAAGAACCATATTGACAAATTAAACACATGAAATGATCTAATAGATTCACAATTGTATGCATAGAAGATTAAAGGAGATACCAATGGTATTGGATACAATGAAGCAAAAAATTAAATCATTGCTATGTGAGATAAGATGGAAGCACCAAAAGATACAATGAGGCACAAAATAAAATCATTGCTATGCGAGATAAGATGAAAGCACCAAAAGAATCTACAGATCTAAGAAGTCTGAAAATCACTTCGAAGCTAAAGCAAAACCATCTAAAGATGAGCACAAGCCAGTAAACCAGACTTGTTATTCATGTAACAAGCATGGACATTTAGCAAGAGATTGTAAAGATGTAAGACCTTTCAATGGATATTGTTATTCATGTAATAAATTTGGTCATAGAGGTATGAATTGTAGATCAAATCAAAGACAACAAAATCAGAGAAATCAACCACAGCAAAATGTTAGAAGTCCTCAGAACACTACATGTCAAATATGCAATTAAAATGGTCACACAGCTAGACAATGTAGTATGGTAACTCATATCAATGCACCAAGGAATTAAAGGCCTCCAATTATTTGTTACTCTTGTAACAAGGTTGGACACATCTCTAAGTTTTGCAGATCATAAGCACAAGAATGGGAAAGACCTGATAAGTCTCAAGGATCAATCTTAGATGAATCTGGAGAAGTCAAGTTTGTGAAAGCTACAAAAGATGCGAGCAAGATCTGGATAGAAGTAAAGAAAGATAATGTTAGTGCCATAGTATTAGATGCATCCTCAGTGGAAGAACCTTCTACTTTTGGATAAATGACCCTCATGGTCATAGGGAGAGATAGACCCCTGCACGACTAGTATACTCGCCCTTAGAGTATGTGCCTTTGGTTATAGATGTTTGGACACTATTTGATGTTGTATAAAAAGATCACACAGTCTAATTGATAGCAGAAGTAAATATTGGAATTCTCTGTTACATTTTATGTTATGGAGGAAAGCATTAATTGCATAAATTTATTTTAATAGCCATCGAAGATCCTTTATTCACACATTTTCATTCGAGATTGAGCTCTTGGAGAGCACAAGAGATCAAAGAAGTTAGTGTTGGAAGATTGCAGTTAATTTCATTAACAAAAGGAAGTTAAGTTTGTTGTGAAGCCCTTGTTTGGACACAATGCTTAAGAAAACCTTTGGAACCCTATTTGAACATTGATCAAGTAAGTAATGGCCACTCCAATTGTATTTGATGTTACTAAAAGGAAGAGATACATTTTGAAGAAGCATCCATTCAAGTCAGTCCTTGATGACCTAGAAGGGGCATTCTCTAGAACTCTGATGGGAGTTATGCATGTAGAAGATATACATGCATATATCTATTGCAAGAAGGAACCTATAGGATTGGATAGAATTAGGTCACACTTAGAGTCAATGATGAAACTGGACATGACATTCATGGGTGAGTTTGTGCAGCTTATAAATCACCCAATTATTGAGTATGCTACGACATATGAGTTCTATGAGTCTGAATGGATCAAAATTCTACTAAGAACAATTCATGATGACCTATTTTGGATAGGAGAAGTTCCAGTCTGCATCACTTCAGATCTCATTTATGAGATGACAGGACTATCCAAGATAGATGCCATTCTTCCTACTGGTAAGGATGTCAGGAAGTTGGTGGAGAAAGATTGTAAATCATGCATTGATAAGCATGACGTGACAATTGAGCCAATAGAGGAGAAGGACATAAAGCTAATGGCTATGATACTTGGCCATAATTTGTAGCATGCAAATAGATTCAATAGTGTGTCCACAAAAAAAATTCTAGCAGCTATCAGAATTGTAATGGAAAATGGAGAGTTTGACCAGTGTGAGATCCTGCACATACAATTGTTAGACAACATTAGGGCCATCAAGCATGATAAGAGAAAAGTGTTCAGATTTGGGTCACTGATCATATACATGTATTTCCATATTGTTGAAAAATTATCATATCGTTATCTAGATAGGAGCATACCTACACTCCCACAAATTTCATTCAAAGCATCATCAAAGAGCACCTTGAAAGATTTCATGGACTTGGAAATAAAGACATTCAGAATCAATAAGCAAAGAAGGTATATGATACTTGAGAGTATAGTGGAAAAGTATAAGGACAATATTGTTTCATGGTGGAGACAGATATCACATGCATGGAAGCTGTAGAGCCTAGAACTAAGTGGATTCATCCACTTGGTTATGAAGTGGAGGAACATATTTTAGAATCTTATGCACAAGTACTCCTGTCAGCGCCTGAGGATCCCAATGAACCAAGATGGGGTACTTATGAAGAAAAGACAAGAGAAGTAGAATTTGTCTTATACAGTGCAACAACAAAAAGGAAAGCATCTAAAATAACTTCAAACATTCTTAAAATACATGGTGTTACACAAGCAGACCAGGATAAATCTAGGGAAGTAAAGATTGCAATGAAAATTAAGATTGCACACTCTTATGAAGTGAAAATAGAGAAGGCTAATGATCCAAAGGAAAAGAAGAAAAAGACTGATGTCAGCACCCCTGCGTCCACAAATACTATTGATTTGGAGTCCACACCATCACCTCAGCCAAGAAAGATAACTAGAAGGAAGAAGAAGATTTCTGTAAGTCATCATTCATCAACATCATCTATAAGCAAAGCAAGAAACACTCAACCACCTTATGATACAGGATTCAAACTGAATCTTGAAGTGTTGAGATCCAGGGTAGTAGATGAAGGAAGAATTAATCAATTCGCTAAGTACTATGATAAATATCAAGAGATAGATAAATCAGAGATCCATGGTATGATAATAAAGCATATGATTAAGTTCAAGAAGTCAATCTTGGAACTTAAAATAGTCATTCCTGAAAATGTATGGAACATACTTGACTCTCTGAAGAGACAAGCCATTGAAGAAGACATGAGAATAAGAGAAAAGACACTAGATGATAACCTCCCAGTGTGTTCAGTTGAAGAGAAATTATTGTTGTTGGATTTGGTGAGGCCTCACCTTAGAACCAAGCTTAGAACTCTATAGATAATGAACAAGGATTATGAGTTGGTTGCAAAGAATATTGAAAAAGAATTTGAGAAGGTATTCCTGGATAGACATGTGTATCCACCCTCTGCGCCTATAGCACAAGTTCCCTCTGAGCAAGTCAAGGAGTTTGAGATCCCTGATACACCTATGACAGGTCCACAAGAGTTTATATGGAATTTATGTTAAATTATAGTTACTATTATCTATTTTAATAATTATATTTTTATTTTTATTTTTATTAAGTACATATAAGATAATTAATATATAACATTTAGATATTTTATTTAATATATTATTTAAATTAATTGTAAGAATATTATAAGCAATATACAATAACAAAATTTGATCATATGATTATTATTATAGTTTACACTACAGTTTTAATATGACTTTATATATAACTATTAGTTATTATAGCTAATATTATAATATTTTATAAATAATTTAATAAATATAAAAATACACTTAATATATAAAATATTATACATGTTATTAACAATATATATTACTGGACCTTCTTCACCCCACAAATGGTTGAAGATGGAAGATACTTGAATTACCTTATCTCCATGAGATTTTGTAGTTATGTTCTTATTTTGATTTTCTAGTTTTGAATTATCGGCCTATGTGAAATGTCAAATTTTGAATTGTTGAAGGATTGAAGTTGTTGTTTGGTTCACACCTGATAGGATTGAATTTGACAATAAAGCTGCAATGAAGAAACTATGTAACTCTTTTAATCTTTTTAATTTCTTTACAAAGTCTTGGTCTACGACCCTTATCAAGAAAAATAAAATACAATATTTTTAATGTTTATATAATTTAATATATAACTATATGGAAAACACACTAATCAATAAAATAATCAAGTACATATATGGGGTTTTGAGTTCATATGGGAATTTTTAAGTTTCATTCATTAATAAATAGACTAGACACTTCCCTATGGATATATAGGAACCCTTCATACATAGACATGACATGCTCTCTCTCTCTCTCATGTAGAGTGGTAGGATGGTTATAGATTTGATCAAGTTGCAAAGAAAAGATAGACTTATAAGGGAAATAGAAGGTTCCCAACTCTCCTAAAGATAAAGTACACCAAACACTCGAAGGGTCCCAAAATCCAACCAAGACTTTACCCAATACCCACAATGGTTCCAAGTAATTCTTTAGGTCTATTAAAAATTATTTCAAAAGGTTATAAGGTTAGCAACCCCACCCAACACTCTCATCTTTTAATCACTCCTGTTAGGCCTAGGCTCTTGTAGCCCAACAACAACCTAATCTGCCACTTAACTCTATATTATTCCAAGAAACTTTAAAAAAAAAACTAGGTTTCTAGATACCTATTAACCGCTTACACAACATATCTGAAACTTAGATATGGTTAATTCGGACCAACTCCCTGAAAAAATGACTATCCTTGGTTTCCCAAGAGGGCTAATTGTATGGATTTACAAAGGAGCTACCATTTCTATCTACTGCCCCATTATGCCACTTGGTAAAAATTTTTATAATGGTTTAAAACCAAGGATTCTCAAATTATTTTTGCAAAAGAAAGTTTTCCTATGAGGTTTCTAACATACCCTCACCAAATCGCTCCAAAAATTAGGGCCTTCTAGTTTTTACCCTTCCATTCACTTCCAGAAGCCCTCCTTCAAGAGTGAACATGTATTTGACATTTAATTTTTCTGTTTCACACAAAAACATGCCCTCCTTAAGTCAGATCTTCTATTGCTACACTTATGACATCATTTTCCATGCATTTTTATGTACCCAAGAACTCCATCTTACCCAGATGGATGATCTTCTTCATTATCTATAGTATTCTTGTATTAGTATACATAAATACATATGATGCATATAAATAATCCAGTCCTAAGTCACATTTAGAACAAAAAGGGGATAATTACACCATTTTGCTTAAGAAAAATAATGTGAAAAGTGACTATCTAAAACACTTATTCTATGTGACTGAAATTTCAATGAAAAACCACCTTAAAATGGATCAAAAAAACTTCAAATACATCCTTCAATATATTGCAACAATAAAACAATGAAGGAAATACTATAAGAGATAAAAATATGCAAAGGATGTTATGAAATTCTAAAATTTTATTGCATTTCTGAGATAATATATACATTCCCTTTCACCAGTTTGTACCATACCATATCCCTAGAATTCAAGGGTTTTTATAAGATGGTTTATAACTTCCACAACCTATATCAAGTGGTTGGAGGTGATTACAATATATTTTAATCCATTAAACTTATTTTCCCTCCTAAAAACAACTAACCATTGGAATTCAAATATTTGAATTTCTAACTTACAATTTATTAAATATTTCATCTAATTAACCCTTCTTACTATATGGATTCAATCCCTTATTGTTTTTAGGACATAATTGACCCATCTAATCAATTTATATCCCATTTTGCACCATTGGTCACCCTTACAATAAATTTAGTCCTAATTCCTTTTCCAAGACTTCTAGGACTTATTGCATTTTATCAAATTGACCATTACATATCTGACTTAATTACATCAAAAAGGAACTAATGGCCACAATTGCATCACTAAGGGATATTATAGGTTTTAATAAAATTCATTTCCTCTATGATCATCAAATGACTCCAAAGTGTTCTTTTCTACCATGGTGCCTCTACACCATACTCCCCAACTTTAAAGATTTTCTAAGTCCTCTTGGAAACCTACAAACAAACAATGTTAGAAAACAAAAAAACTTTATCTTTACTCTTGGTTTGAAAAGATCATTATTGATGATCCATGATATTCTTTCTTGATGTTCTGATTACTAGAAAAAATAGGTTTTGAAGGGACCTGAAACCCTTTATAGCTTAAGGATCAAAAGATCAGAAGAAGAAGACACAACACCAAAAAAGAGGCATACAACATTGATCTACCCATATAAGGGGCTACAAAGATAGCATTAAAAGGGATATAAACCTAGACAAAAAGACAACAGGGAACATAAAAAACAAGCATGAAAACAAGACTAAACATCCACATATATAATCCCAACTTTCTCATCCAGCATCTTCTCCATCTTGGCCTAAATGTTGTCCATCCACCCAATAACACTTTTCAGCTCATCCAGGTTCTTCTTCATCAAAGGGGATTTTTTCTTGTTTCTCCCATGGGTCTGAGAGCTAGGGCCACCACTATCCATAGAGGAGCATTCCTAACCTCAATATCATCCTCTGAAGCATTATCCACCAAGTTGACCAGAGCCTTGAGGTTGGTGCTAGAGGCCTTCATACTATCCATATTGTGCTAGAGGATATTGATAAGAGTATTATCAACTTTATCCTTTCTTTCCTTTATATCAGTGGCAAGGGAGTTAGAAGATCTCTCTTTGAGGAGAGACTCAACTTTCTCATGGAGGATAGCATTGTTAGCTTCAAGCTTCCTGCTTTTGAGATGGAGCCTTTTAATTTCATCAAAGCACCATTTTCTCAATCTAAAGGAATAAAGGGCCTCATCTTTGGTAGTCTACAACACATTAGTAGTAACTTCTTCCCTCTCATTAAAATCTTTGAAAATGAGCTTGATGGAGGACTCTCTAGCTTTTCGTTCACTAGAATCATCGCTACCCTCCTAAATGTTGTCCTTGGAATCCTAAGAGATAGGCACATCATGCCTCATACTAGCAACAAAGTCATCTTAAATGGGAACCTCCTCTTTATTGAAATCCCAATCATTCTTCTACTTCTTCGCATACTGAATAGTAGTGTTAACCAATTCTTCTAGGCTATGAGAATTATGTGCCACATTACCTTCCAAGTTGGCCTCTTCCACAACCTCACCTTTCTCCTCAGCCATACTTTCCTAAATATTTTTCTCAGGGTTCTCTGCTTTAGTAGTATCCTTTTCTTCAGTACACATGGGCTCAGGTTCATCCCTCCACATCTAAGAGTCATTAGTACCCTACAGGTGATCCTCATCTTTTAGCTGATCCTCCCCCCAAGTCATCTCCTTATTCTCTTCCTCCAAATCCTTACTGTTAATTTCCTCCTTATGCTCTTCAACGACAGACATAGCATCAAAATCATTATTTTCTTCCCTCTCCTTGCCAGGGCTTTGCATCTCCTGGATCTTCTCAGAAACCTCCTCATTAGAATCCTCCATCTCAGAACCCTCCAGGTAATCCTCAACTTCTGCCACTTCTGATAAAATTTTCTTCAAGCTACTGCCCATATTATCCTCCGCCTTTCGCTTAACAAACCCAGACTTAGGAGTCATAGGGCTCCGTTTACTCTTTTTAGAGGAGGGGGTGGGGCTAAGGTTAGGGATGGTTCTCTTAATATGCTCATAAATCAAAATAATCAAGCCCTAATGCTTAATAGCCTTCTTAGGAGAACCCTTATTCTCATTAATGCTTTTAACCAAAGAAGTATGAAGATAATAGGGTATGTTAATGGTATCCTTGTACCTAAAATGGTTAAGGAACATGAAATGATGGGAATGAGCATGACTGAAGTGACCGTCAAGGGTAAAATACTCCATCACAGCCTACAGAATGTAGCACCATATTTCCTTGATTTTGACAGGATCAATGTAGCCATTAATCTTGCCCTTCGCAAAATCAACCTTTTCCTTATAGATTTCGGGAACTTTTTGGCTGCCATATTCGATATCTTGCGATTCCTATAAAAATTTTGTCCATCATTGGGGATACCTATCACTTGAGCGATAAGCTCCATAGTAATCTCCACCGTTCTTCCTTCAATGGTGACTGTGTCATTTTTCCAGCCTTCAACAAATTTTTGAGTGATATCCTTGGCAAAACCATGTAATTTTTCCAAATAAGGGGTCACTCCAACTTTTTTCAGCTTTTGCCAAACCATAGCCATATCAACTTCCTTGAGCTTATTACAATTATCTAGCTCTTCATGGTTCAGGTCACCCCCCATGTTTGATAAATTGAGAATCACATAGCTCTTTTTAGAATTAGGGCTATAGTGATCAAGAAAGCTTTCCGAGTTAAGAAAGAGATTATCAAAATGCATACCCCAGAAAGCGTACAAATTGTTGCTAATGACATTTCTTAAAATGTCATTCCACACTTTCCCATAATTTCAATCAGACTCCGTAGTGCTTAGGTGATTCTCATTAATAATTTCCAATCTTTCCTGCCTTATGATTGATTTTATCATAATAAATGCATGATTTAGTGTCCTCTTTGATATCCACCTCGTTGTCACAGGTGATGACCTCATCAGATTTAACCCCAATATTAGCCAGGTTGTTCGCCATGGTATTACTCTCATGGTACACATGAGTAATGTGAATATTGGTACACTTGGTAATGATATCTTTTTCTTTGGAGATTATATTGTCAATAGTCCATGACAGAGGAGAATTACCTTTAAGGTAATTAACAATATTCATTGAGTCACCCTCCAGCCAAATATTTTTAAAATTGAGTCTACTAGCAAGTAGTAACCCATAGTAAGCTCCCAACGCTTCCACCATATGGTTGTTTTGAGTTCCCAGAGGAATAGAATTAGCAACAATAACATTCCCATTATAGTCCCTGATAACACTTCCACATCTTGCCAGACCAGGATTTCCCTTAGCCGCACCATCGAAGTTAATCTTAATCCAACCATCAGGGGGAGTAGTCCATACACTATTTTCATGGTCATTCTTCTTCCTTTGAGAGTCCCTGTTGTTCCCACTATGCTAGGTGAATTTATTCAGATTTTCCAGCACCCCACTATTAGCTTTGTCATACACCAGAGTGGGAGTACAACTTTTGTCCCAAAATATATGGTTGTTTCTTTTTTTCCATATAGTCCAAGCAATATGGGGAGCAGCCAAAGTCCATCTTTCTTTATCCCTTTCATTATCACCCAGATAATACCATTGTTGGAAGAAGTCCTGGATAGAAGAGGGGAAAATCCAACTTAAAGCCCATTCTTGAAAAAAGAAAGACCAAACCTGTTGAGAAAAAGGACAATGCAAAAAAAGGTGGTTAGTATCTTCCTCCACATCCTAGCATAGACAACATCTATTCAGCATGATGAAACCTCTCTTTTTGAGATTGTCTGTTGTAAGAGCTTTTTTTTTAACAGAAATCCAGTAGAAAATCTCAACTTTGGGGGTGAGATTTTTATTCCAGATCTTCATCCAGAAAGGGGTTTCCTCAAGCATATCATATTGAAGAAATCTCGCAGATGGCACAAAAAAATTTCCACTAGAAGAGGGGCCCCATAGTAGAGAGTCTTCATTATCATCATAGCAGCATTGAGCTAGAAGGGCTTTATCAATTTCATGGAAGGCAGGATTGAACGCAACCAGCTTCACCCAACGATTACTTTTCCAATAATCTTTCACTTTAGGACCAAAGGTAGTAGAGCATATGCTTATGTCCTCAGGGTTATTAAAGATACAATTCAAAGGTTTTTCAAACAGCTGAGGATATTTCCAAAAATAATACTAGATCCATCTCCCAGCTTCTAGCACTTTCCTTTATTGGCTATGTTTCTAGCATCATTGATATTCCTCCAAAAAGTAGAGCCCTCTACTTTCTCTGAGCTGGAAAAAAATTATTCAATGGAAGGGGTATCATCAAGGTATTTATATTTACAAATAGTCTTCCAGTCCTTTGGGTCTCCATAAATATGCCAAAGTTGCTTAGCCAATAGAGCTCTATTCATAATCTTAATTGGTCTGAGAACCATTCCCCCCAAAGACTTCAGTTTGCACACCCTTTCCCAAGCTATTAAAGGAATTCAATTTCTTTCCTCAACCATAGACCAGAGGAAACTTTGAAGGATACTATCAATTTTATCCACATATTTGGAAGGCATCTTGAACAAACTCATAGCATAGACCATAAGACTTTGAAGGGAAGATTTGATCAGGGTAATCTTCCTAGCCTGAGATAAAACTACACCCTTCCAACCAGCCATCTTAGTAAAAAATATCTCAACCATCTGATTCCAAAAAGAGTCACTGATGTTAAGGGCCAAAGGAAATCCCAGATAGGAAGAAGTGAAGGAGCTTATACTGCATTCTAAGATGCCAACCATTTTACACTGCCTATCCTCTAGGGTGTTTATGAAAAATAGAGTACTTTTAGACCTTGAATTAATAAGTTGGGTTGTGCCTTTGGTGTAAAGGTTCAGAGCTGATTTGAAGGCTTTGGCTTCCTTGATCATTGAAGCACCCATCATGATGGTGTCATCCATAAATTGAGCATGAGAATAGATTAAGGGTTTATAAGAGGGTCTAAGACCAAGAATGACACCTTTAGAAACTAGTAACTAAAAGTATCTCCCCATGCTTTCAGCCAATAGGGTAAACAAAATAGGAGAGATAGGGTCTCCCTGTTTGAGTCCTCTAGTAATTTTAAAGAATTTGGTGGGAGATCCATTAATAAGAACAAAAAAGGAGGCAGTGGAGATTAATTGATAGATAATTTGGATGACCCTTTCATTGAAACCAAACTGTTTAAGAATCAGGCATAAGAAGTTCCAGTTGACCCGGTCATAGGCTTTTGCCAATTCAAGTTTAAGGATAAAACCCTATTTGTTTCCTTTAATGGCCGAGTGGATATTCTCATGAACCAGCACCACCGAGTCCAGAATTTGTCTTCCCAGGACAAAACCATTTTGTTGAGGAGCAATCAAATGAGCAAGAATTTTCAAAATCCTGAAGGTCAGAATTTTAGAGAAGATCTTATAAAAGGAGTTGCATAAGCTAATAGGCTGAAATTGATCAAAAGAGTGACCTCTAGCAATCTTAGGAACCAAGGCTAAGAAGGTTCCATTGATCTCTTTAAGAAGACGCCTGCAACCAAAAAACTCCTTCATAGTACTAGAGACATCCTTATCCACAATAAAGAAATTTTTTTTTGAAAGAAGAGCATAGGGAAACAATCCAGCCCAGGTGCCTTATCTCCTTCAAGAGAAAAGACAACATCCTTGATCTCCTTATTGGAAGGAATAGCTTGAAGAGCCTTGTTTTGATCTAGGTTAACAATGCTAGGTATAGCTTCCAGTAATTGATTTTGACAATCCCTATCTAGATTACCATCAGCCAAGAGTAAGGATGCAAAGTAGTTAATAGAAGTTGTCTTAATTTCATCTTCTTTATGGATCGTAGCCCTGTCCATATAAATTTTAGCTATACGATTAGTAGCCCTATGTTTGAGAGTGGTCAGGTGGAAAAACTTAGTATTTCTATCCCCTTCCTTAAGCCAAACCGCCCTAGATCTCTAGCACCAATAAGTTTCCTCTTTTGATATCAAATTGTGGTAGCTAACAAGGGCCTTTTGTTCCTCAGCTTTAAGAGAATCCGAAAGGCCATGAGTTTGAATAATCTCCTGAATAGCAGCAAGGTCAGTTTTAGCCTTATTCTTCTGTTTGAATATGTCTCAAAAAACCTCTTTGTTCCATATTTTAACTTTTTCCTTAGTGTTTCTAAGCTTTCTGGTAACTTTGAACATAGCAGTGCCCTCCACCTTAATATTCCACCACTCCAATAAATTTCTCTCCAGATCAGGATGGCTTAACCACATTTTCTCAAACCGAAAAGGAAAATGTTTAGGGGCAACAACCGGATTGACTTCCAGTAGCACAGGGTGATGGTCAGAGCCAATTTTGGGGAAGGAAGTCAGAGTGCAGCTAAATTTTGAGATCCAATCATGGGAAATAAGAGCTCTATCCAGGACGCTAATTGGACCAAGTAAAATTTAGACCTTGGAGATCTCAGTCAATCAAACCTTCATTATTAATAAAATTGAACAGATCCGCTCTGCTATCATCTTGAGAAAGGATGCCACCATACTTTTCACTATCCAAAAGAGGAGTGTTGAAGTCCCCCATAAGAAACCAACTTTCATGCTTGAAGTTATTCCTTTTCTCTGAAATTTTCTTCCAGAATTTTGCCCTATTTACTTTAGCATTAGGAGCATAAATATTAGTGATAACCCAACTAAAATTATCTCTAATATTCATTAGTCTAACGGATATCATATTAGGGTCTTCAAAAATAATCACTCCATTAACAGTCTTCTAGTTCCAGAAAATAGTTATACCCCCAGAAGCCCCAATCGAACTAGAACTACTAACACCACCCTTCTGAAAAAACCTAAGTTTATCAACTTTTTCCTTATTCATTTTAGTTTCCTGAATAAGAAGGATATCAGGTTTATAATCCCTAACCATATTTCTAAGAATGTCTTTTTTATGGGGAGCATTCAAACCCCTTATGTTCCAAAAGATTATCTTCATAATTTATTTGGAGAAAAGGCCTCCAGAATAGTCCTCTATTTTCCATCTGCAATGTTTTGCCAACTCTCTTGCTCTCTACCAACTTTAGCTTGTTTTCTTCCTGGTCTAGCCTTTTCTTTCCCTACATCATTTTTTTGGCTTCTAGTCTTGATTCCTTCAGTAGACAAAGGTAATAGACCTCCTTTAGATTTCTTTTTGGAACTTTTCCTAACCTCCTTGATCTTATTTTGATCTTTGGCTTTAAAGCATTCAGGGGATTTAGTCCTATTGTCACCACTTTCTAGTTGGTTAGAATCCTTCTCTACTGGAGAAATCTGTAACACCACTTGGCTAAGATGCTCAAAGATATCAATATTCTCCTTATCCTTTTGAGAGACCTTAGGGTTCTCCCCACTCCATTCTATTTCAAGCTGGGAAGGAAGGATAGGAACCCCTCCTAGAGCCAACTCCTCCACCACCAGCAAGTTATCCTCCTCCATTTGGGGTAAAGAGATATCTCCCCCCTGATTCACCTCTTCCAACACAAATTTTGCATCCAACAATGGGGAAATTTTTTTTTCCTCAAAAAAATTTTCTGAGTTAGCATCAGCATATAAAATGTGACTATTACCTTTAGTCTAGGCATTATCCAAGGTACCAGATTCCATAGCTTCCAAGTTACTTCCTTTGTCATCTTTTTCAGTGCTATGCTCATTAATAACCATAATTTTGCTTGATGTTGCTCCATAATTTTCTCATTTGATGTTTCAACTCTAGGTTTTCCTCCCATGGGAAAAATGTAGATCACTAGTTGATCATAAATCTGTATTCCATCCTTAGTCCCATGTCTTGATACCATTGCTTCTACCTGCAATGCTCCATTATTTTGACTTAAGTCTCTCTTCTCATTGATACCAATTCACCTTCGATACCATGCCTGATCTCTTTTCATTCCAAGTCTTCCTTGGTATTCATGACTACCTCCTTAGCCTCACTAATAACTCCACAGTCAAGTTCTTCCTCACCTATTGCCAACTCTTTTTTCATCTCCACTAAACCATTTACCTAGGCATACCAACAACACACTTGTCATTGTGGCTTCCTCTTTAGCCATGGTACCTTGTTGTTTTCCATCTTTTATCACCAAAGGACATATTACTACCCCCACTTGAATAATTTCTTAACATTCAAGCTCATCATGACTCGATTCACTACTACAACTATTAGCAATCTCATCTTGTACCTCTAATTCAGATTTTAGAAACTCTTTTCCATTGGGTTAATCTAATTCTTCATGTGAAATTGGAACTGTTCATCTTCTTCATCTGTACTGCTTGTTCAAGGAGTGATGCAATCCACCCCAACTTTTTTTGATTCTTCACTAATGGCTCTTCTAGGCTTCTCAACCTTTCCTCTTCTTGTCTTCTTCTCTCTTCCTCTTATCTTCATCTCTTCTTCTCTCATCATCCAAGTATTCCATCAACAACTTGGCCAATTCCCTTTCACTCCTTTTCATTGTCATCTCTTCACACCAATCTAGGATTCTTCTGATGTAGGGTCACCACTTTGGAACACTCTAAGAGGATAATTCAACTCCAAGCATCAAAAAAGGTCTTTTAATCTTTAAAACCCCATACATTTCTCTTTCTCTGATACCAATTGATGCAGAGTTATAGAGTGGTTATAGATTTGATGAAGGTTTCAAAGAAAATATAGAATTATAAGGGAAATACAAGGTTCCCAACTCTCCTAAAGACCAAGTAGACCAAAGGGTCCAAGGGTCCCAAAGTCCAACCAAAAGTTTAACCAATTCCCACAATGGTTCCAAGTACTTCTTTAGATCTATTAAAAATTATTTTAAAAGGTTATAAGCTCAGATACCCCACCCAACACTGTCATCTTTAAATCACTCCTATTAAGCCTAGGCTCTTCTAGTCCAATAACGACCTAATCTACGACTTAACTCCATATTCTTGCTAACAACTTCAAGAAAAAATATGTTTCTAGATACCCATTAACCCCTTACACCATATATACATAACTTAGATATGGTTACTTTGGACCAACTGCCCCAAAACATAACTGTACTCAGTTTCCCAAGAGGGATAATTGTATGGATTTACATAAGAACTACCATTTCTATCTTCTACCCCATTGTGCCACTTGGTACAGAGTTTTATAATGATCCCAAACCAAAGATTCTCAGATTAGTTTTCCAAAAGAAAATTTCCCTATTGGGTTTCCAACATACCCTCACCAAATTGCTTCAAATACTAGGGCCTTCTAGTTTTTACCCTTCCACTCACTTAAATAACCCCTCCTTCAAGATTCACCACATATTTGGCATCTCATTTTTCTATATCACAGAAAAACATACCCTTCTTAAGTCATATAATCTGTTGCTATATGTATGGCATCATTTTTCATGCATTTTTATGTACCCAAGCACTCCATCTTGCCCACCTGGATGATCTTCTTCATTATCTATATTAATCATTCATTTGTATTCATAAATACATATGATACATGTTAATAATTTATCCCTAAGTCATAATTAGAACATAAAGGTGTTGATTACACCATTTTGCTTAAGGAAAACAATGTGAAAAGTGACTATCTACAACACTTATTCTATGTGAGTGAAACTTCAATGCAAAAATCCCTTAAACTGGATCAAAAAAACTTCAAATACATCCTTCATTACATTGCAACAATAAAAATATGAAGGAAATACAATAAGAGATCAAAATATGCAAATGAAGTTATGAAATTATGAAGTTTTATTGCATTTCTGAGACAATTTGTACATTCTCGTTCACCAGTCTGTACCATACCATCTCCCCAGTATTCAAGAGTGTTTATAAGATAGTTTATAATTTCCACAACTGATATCAAGTGGTTGGAAGTGATTATGATATATTTTTTTAAGACATTAAACTCATTTTTCCCACTAAAAACAACTAACCATTGGAATTCAAATATTTGAATTTCCAACTTACAATTTATTAAATATTTCATCTAATTAACCCTTCCAACTATATGGATTCAATCCCTTATTGTTCTTAGGACCTAAATGATCGATCTAATCAACCTAGATCCTATTTTGGCACTATTGGCCACCCTTAAATCAAATTTAGTCCTAAGTCCTTTACAAGGACTTCTACGACTTATTACATTTTATCAAATTGACCATTACATATTTGACTTAATTGCATAAAAATAGCACTAATGGACACAATTACATCATGAAGGGACCTGATAGGTCTTAATCAACTTCAGTTCCTCTTAGATCATCAAATGACCCAAAAGTGCTCTCTCTCTCTCTCTCTCTCTCTCTCTCTTGACACACACACACACACACACACACACACACATGTATATCACCCCATTTATTTTTCCCCCACCCTTCTTGATCTATCCATCTCTCTTCACTCTCATCTCTCTTTCTACCTCCTCTTCCTATTGTTCTCCCTATATCTACTCTCTCTAACTCTCCATGTCTCTCCCTATATCCCTCCTTCTCTCCCAATCCTCCCCCCCTCTCTCTCTCAAACACACACACACACACACACACAGTGTGTTTTTTTAATGTTTCTAGCTTATTTTTTTGAATAGTAGGTACTTAAAATATGGCATAGACTTGGTTTTCTCATGATTTTATTCAATGTATTTGTAAAGGACTGAATATGGGTTGTACTTAATTTTATATGCATGCCAAATGTATGATTGGGAGGCTTCCTCAAAATAATTTACTAAAAAAATATTTTACAAAATGTAGACATACACTTTTTCTTAAATATGATATTTGCTAAATTTGGTTCTTACTCTATATTTTCTTAGTGTAAGGATGACAAAAATTAAACTCTAGAATTAACATAATCATTATAATTTGTAAATTTTATATTTAAAAAAATTATTCTTCAAGTAATTAAATACATCGAATCAAAGGAAAGAGAAGAGATATTACATTTTATCATAGTATAAAGTAAATGAACCAAATAAAATGGTAAACATTAAAAAAAATATACCTTTATACTAGATCATATACGGTCGAATAAAATGTGAACATAATACATCAAACCTGAAGAGCATCATGACAAGAACTACTAAAACCTATAGCGCTAAACTCCAAAGTGGGTGAGAACATTTTTGATGGTTGTTACACCATACCACAAAGTAGTTACACTCTCTCAGAATCTTTCATGACACAAAAGATACCAATCAAGTATGAGGAAGTCTAACAATGTATTACTCATATGAGTAATGGAATTTTTTGTGGCATGATATATTCAATTATGAGTTTCTAATACAAAGATATCACAAGAATGTAAGATACATCTATCATATAGATATGAAGAAACAAATGAAAATTCTTGCTTGACTATCTTTTAAAGATCTTATTTTCATTTCAAAACTATTATTGCAAAAAGATAGACTTAACATGAATTATCTCAATGGTAGAGAGAGAAGGCAAGGATGCATTCAAGTATATAGAAGCATACAAAATAACCATATAAGATTATATAAGAGTACATTCAAGCATATAAATGTATTTGCATATGCCTATCCACATGGTAACTATCAAAATTTGAACACATCTACATACATAATTGTTCTAGAAAGATATACATTACCACACTCATATACTCTATTATAGGAAATAGTTTATTCCAAGGAAATAATGATGACTCCCATCTTATACATCTAATATCTTTCTATAATATTCAATGGTTTAAATATATAATTTCTTCCTCTGGGTGATTTGACCTTTATAAGAAATTTAAGGATTCAAAGACTTGAAAGATATAACATGTAAATCAATCATCTCCTAATTTCTATTGATTAAATCAAGTTTAATACAATCCAATCCAACATAAGGAAGTAATCTCATTCGGAAGCCTTAAGCTTTATGACTACACATGCATTCTTATAAAACAAAAGGGTTATAATCATTTTCCAAAAGAAAAATTGTTTTGCATATCATTAAATTTAATTCATGGAAATTCTAGCACACACTAAAGAAACCATTTGGTTGTAATTATTCCAAAAAAAAAATGTCATAAAAAAACTATATTTTATCTTCGGGCATTACATGATAAAATAAAACTATATCTTGAGAAACTTCTTGAAACTCTCTACATACGCATGTGACATTGCCAACTTCATTTATATAAGATAATATGATCTATTGAGTTGACCTTCACCTTGGTATAAATTCATTTCAAAATAATTGGACATCAAAAAGAATTTATATAGTAAAACATGCAATCACTCAAAATCAATAACTACACTATATGATAAAAACCTACTTATAGATCTTTCTTTTATTTTAGGTGGTGGTTATGAAAAGTATCTTTTTATCTAATATTATGCCTACAATATCCCAAAAAAAATAGAATAACTCATTGCTAAAACAAAATTGATAGAAATTAGAGTGGAAAAGTTAGAAGAAAAGCGACACAATCCACAATCAAAATCTTGATGGAACCTCATTTCTCAACAATTATATAACATATACCATTCCACACATGAATATTAAAATTACACAAGACAATCAAACCCAATCTACCTTAGGCAACATGTTTATACACTGAATTAAAATATTCATCCTAAATGATATAAATCTATTGAGAACTCCAAATGAAAAGCACCATAGCTACTGAATCAGATACTTCATATCCAAATGTGAATAATCACTTATTAAATAGACAATAACTATATCAACCAAAAAACAGATAGTTTAGGTGATCCTACCAAATGCTCAATAAAAATATTACACAATATAACATGCTAAAGTAGATCATCAAGCATTACTCTAAAACCCTATCTGCAGCTCTCTCTGGCAAGTTTACGGTCTGCAAGGAAATCCTCCAAGGATGATATGAACCATTTTTTGAACTAAAAATTTAAAAATTTCTAACACTTAAAAGAAAAATTACCAATCAATTATGGTAAGCACAAAGTAAAAGCCATGTATATTTTACACAGCACTCGCCAAACTCTTTAATATGAACTCATTCACAAACAATTAAGCAATGACTATTTATACAATAAAACATACAACATCTAAATACCTAAATTGAAAAACCCCTCTACATTAACATATTTCATGTTAACATTTCCCTATTCAATGTAAAATGCGAGCATAACCAAACTACTAAAAAATAGAAAAGAAAAAGACCACTGCAATCAAATCTAATTAGTAAATAATATAAATGGATATTATTTCTATATGACTAGAACTACTTTTTCCATATAAGTTTTGAGTAATAGTTGAAAAATTTATAATAAGCGATGGTTGTGGCAATGCTAGATTCAACAAGCTTTTCCAGTATCAGGTTGCTACCTGTGACAAAATGCAAGCTTTGGAATAGGTATCAACATCCATCAAAAAAATGAAGATGGATTTTTTTTTTCATTCATTATTATACAAAATGCCCTGGTAGATATGTATGCAAAATTTGAAGGAAAAATCAAGGCATGTGTTTTGTTTGATAGAAAGCCTTAGAAGGATGATGTCTCCTCGAAGGCAATAATAGCAAAGTTTGCCAAAAAAATTTTTATTGAAAACACTGGAGAAATTTTTGGCAAATACTATTGGTTGGCTTTAAATTAGATTTCACAACCATAATATCCTCCTTCCATCTATGTCGAAAATAGAATCTTAGGAATAGGGTACAAGTATTTATCAAAGCATAATTTAGAATGATTTTGTCAAACGTTGTCGCTGCAACTGTTATGGTAGATGTATGAAAAAAAAGGAGGAATAGATAGGGAAAGAAAACTCTTAATGAACTGCCTAAAATAAATTTCATCTCATGAAATTCCACGGTTTTAGGATACACACCAAATAGATTTTTTTTAAAAGGCTTTAGATACGCTCAAGAAAATGGAGATTGAATGGTTAAAGCCAAATTCTTTGCAAGTGCCATCTGAGCCTATGCCAAAATAGGGCCTACATATGGATTGCAACTGCCCTAGTAGAATTCTGTGCACAAAAGAAGAAGCTTTGACCAGACACGTGAGTAGCTTAATAGGATTCCTCAAAGAGGTGTCATCTCTTTGAATGCAAGGATTTCCAAATTTGCAGAAAAATGCAAAGCCAAATTCTTAAATCTGATATGGTTGGTCATATTGCGTTAGACATGTAATCAAGATGTAAAATGACAGCCCCCACAACTACTCACACTTAGGCCATATTGGCTCTTCTTTTCACATTATTGTTGTTCAGCTCTCCTTTGATCTAAGGGCCAATGTTGGTAGAAAAAAAAATGGCAGAGTATTGGGGTTTCATGCAATGATTCTAATCTCCTGCTATCTCATCCCACACCATGCGTATTAATTGTGGTTCGTCTTCTCCTTTCCATTTTCTGTCATTTTAGAGTGCAGCAGGTTGATGATTTGAAATATTTCATTGCTAAATAATCTCATCTAATAAGATCATAATTAACTAGTATATTTAGAAAGAAATTAGAAATAACAACTCTTTATACAAAGGATCTCTCAAATTAATCTCTTTAAGGCAAATCACTCACACACAAATAAATATGTATACACGACATGCGCATGTGTTTATATATACATATATATATTTGCACATATATATATATATATATATATATATATATATATATATATATATATCTGTGTGTGTGTGTGTGCACGCGCACACAAAGATATATATAATAGAATAATTAAAATAATTATTTAACTTTTTTTATTTAATCATTGATAAAACAAAGAAGTAAATAAATAAAAATGGGTTACGAAAACCTTCCTCCCTTAAGACACGCATCATCTCTAAAGCATCATCAAGTCCCATTACTAAAATGAAATTCATATTAATGCAAACATGAAAACTAATGTAAACATGCAAACTTATTACAATAATAATTTTCAGTGTTTTTAATTCTACACATAGCTTTATTAAGCCCAGTTAGGTGTCACCTATTTAAATTTTTCTAGGAGAGGTTTGTAGTTGGTTGTCTACATTTAGGAGTCTAGTAGAAATGTGTCATTTTCATTTTGACACATCATCCTAGTCTCTTGGCTGGTTTTTCCACCACTCCAGTTCTTTCCTCCTTTCGTGGTTAGACTTGGGTTCTCATCTCTACCTATTTGTACTCGTCTTCTATACATCAATCAATGGTCAATTTTTTATCATTGTATTATTGTTCTTTGTTTTATCTCTTACATCGTAGGAATTTCTACATGGTATTAGAGAAATTTGAGATAGTTTAAAGTATATATCCAACAAAGTTTAGATCTTAGAAGGTAGTGCATGTTTAAATGAAGGTTTGTTGTGTATTATGGCACTGAATCCATCCTAAAGCACATCGGCCCTTTCACATCCACGATCGTCCCCTAAATACCTCGACACCCATCTAGAAAATCAAAGGGAACAACAAAATTGAGGTCACGACTGATTTGTCAATGAAATCTGTCGAAGGTTGTGTGTCTCTGTGTAGCCCTTGTGTGCATGCCTATGGAGGGAAACCTAGTTGACCAAACCATCATCATTGTTTGAATTGGGTTTCTACTATCCTCTTGAATCTTGTCTACAAGGACCTCAAGGTCGGCACTCACTTCAACCCCTTCTCCCATGTTATCTAAGTCGTGTGGTCATTATCTTTGGTACTTGGGGTTTGAGATCCTCGCATTCATTTTTGTAAAAAAAAACCACCTTTGTGGTTGCAGTTGAAAAAGTACTTTGAAAAGCTAATTTTGTACCTGTGGATTGAACAGGTGGTTTTGTAGCTGCTAGTTGAAAAGGTAGTTTGAAACCCTTGCTTTGGGAAATAGGTTTTGTATTTGTAGGCTTAAAAGGTGCCCAACATTTTTGGAGCTATAGTTTTGAAAAGGTTTTTTAAAGCTTTAGAAA
>BSBK01001670.1:767500-830000 GCA_027943335.1 Chamaecyparis obtusa
AGAGATTCTCCTTGTGTCTGTCTGTCATCCTTGGTAATACATTTTTCCTCTGCTTGGTAATTGTATCATCTTTTAATTTGGTCAATTTTGTAGCTCTGTACAACTCAGTGTTTGGTGCTCAGTTCTACCTTTCTTAGGGTCTAAACTACCTTTGTCTTAACCAAAATTACCTTTTTCTTTATTTCCTTTACCGACTAGCTTGTGTTCTTTATCGACTTGACTTTCCTTCTTTACCAAATGACTTTTACAATCATTGTCACTTTCTCATAACTAATGACAACAAAATGACTCTATAGGAGCATTAATCTCCCACTTTGTAATTAGTTTGGTATCTTTGTTAAAAACCTTCAAAGTCATCAAAATTTTGTCCTGAGCAAAATTATCAAAATTTGTCCATGTATGCATATCTCAGTAAAAAATTTACTTCTCCCCCTGTAGTAATAATCCTACACTCATATATTTTGTCATATACATATTTCCTCCTTTATGTCGTAACACTCTCTTATATATATTTCCCCCTTTTATAAATATCTATTATCCTCTTTTTATATCTATTTCCCCCCCTTTTAACAAAAATACCAAAAAAGTAAATAACTTACTACTTATTTGATGGAGGGATCTTGGAAAAAATAGATTTATATCTCTCTTGTGCATCCTTTAGTGATTCCTTCAATGAATCTTGTAGTGTTTGCAACACTATTATTTTCTCACTGATATCAGTTGTGAAACTAACCATACTATCCATAGCACTAACATCCGGTGTGTTGACTAAATTTTTTTCCTTATGTACATTTTTTTTCTAATGATTCAATAGGGGGTATCAAAAAAATTTATAGTTCCATAAGATTCATTCAAATTGCATTCTCTTTTTTTTTAGTAGCTCATGTTGCACTCACATTAAGTGCTTCATCCTTTCATAATATTCTTTGAAACAATTAGGCTCGGTAGAAACTTTTGATAACTGTTCAGTTAGCTTCTTCTTAGCATTATCATCTTTTTCCTTGACGTCCTAAATTAAATTTGAAATTAAACAAGTATTCTGAAATAATAAAAGAATATCTTTCAGTTCTTTTTCTAATTCAGTAACTAGCTCAAATAATGTCACCTTATCAAGTGAAACCAATTGAAGCAGTTCTTCAATCATTTTATCTTCCATTTTATTCTTACGCACTTGCATCATATACTTTGTGGTATCATTACCAGGCTTGTTTATCTGGCTCACCAGTTCACTTAGTTGATTGTAAATGTCTCATTTTTCAATTATGTCAGCTTCAGTTACTATGTCATGTGCAATATCTCATTAACACTTTCCAAGACATCAATATTTTGCTTCTTAGAAGGAAATTTATCTTTGATAGCTTTCCTCTTTAATAAATCACCAAATTTAGATAATTCTTTATGGCTCATGGTAGATATATCAACCTTTGGCATAATAATAGGTTGGCTCAAATCAATCTTCTCTTTTTCATGCATCCTTTTCTTTGATTTTCCCTTATTGGTAGATGCTTTCTTTGCATCAGATCCAATACTAGTATCCTTTGTTTTGTCATCTTTTGTTTCTTCCTTTTTCTTCTCTACCTTCTTCTATTCATGTTTTTGTTCCTCCTTTTCTTCTTGTGTCTTTGATTTCTTATCTTCTTTATCCTTTTCTTTCTCCTTCACTGATTCTACGGCCTTAATGGGGATCATTGTCTCTTGATTTTTTCCTTAGGATGTCTCAATTTTTTTAGTAACCTAGGTATCATTTGGTGCAGTTTATTTTTCTCATTCGGTGAGGGTATCAACATATTTTAGAATTTTATGAGCGACTACTGAGATAACTTCTTCTATCTCAGGAAAATTCAATATTTTATCAATAACAGGTTTTGTATACATTAGTCTCACCTTTTCCAAATCATCTATATTTATTTCTTCAGTTTCCTTGGCCTTGATTTCCATTATATTTTCATCATCTACTATACCCTCGGTAGGATCTATCTGTAATATCCTCTATAATGACCTCATCTTTATCAGTTGTCAAATCAATTGGACTTGGCTTTCCAATTTTCTCTTTGATCTCTTCATCAGTCAGTTAATCAAGAGAAATATTTTTCTCCACAGTTCATCAGTCTCATTTTGAACTTCCTCTAATTTACCGATCATAATACTTAGTGCTCTACTTTTCACTTAGAATCTCATTGAATATTCTTGCACTGTATCCTCGATTCCTCTTTTAGATAGGCCAGGAAATGTAATGCCAAGGATCACTCCCTCATTTGCTTCTCATCTACTAGAGCATATTTCCATCTAGCATAAATCTTTCAGTATAGCTCATCTGTCATATTTGGTACTACCTCAACTGGTGCTCCTTTTCTTCAATTTTCTTTTTTTCTCATACCAAAAGGAGTGATGAAGAAAAAAATAAAATTGAAGATGATCTTTTGGTACTCCTTTTCTCATACTTAAGTTGTTTCAAGCTTGAATATCCCCCATATTTATTAAGTGTCTTTAGTGATTCATCAAGATCATTTAATTTTGGTGCTGGATTTCGCACAACTTTAAATCGTGAAATATCTACTAATTTAGTTTCACTATCTTCCTATAGCTTCAATTGTCTCCTAGGCCTTCTAGTAGCCTTTTTTCTCTCTTATGTAGGTTTTAGGCTTCGTTGGTTCTAGATCTCTTCTTTCTTCTACTCTCTCAATGTGGAGGAGGACCTTGTTGATGGTCTTACAATGATTGTTCTAGGGGTCTCTTTTATGATTTTATCTTCTATCCCTTAGCCTCCGATGGTCCAATTTCTTCTTCTTCAACAATAATTCCCAAATTCTCAGATAAATTACTAATTACTCTTCCATTTTTCCTTAGGACCTTAGCTATCAATATACTTAATTTGATTTTGATCTTCACGTTGTCATAAGTGCCATACCGAGAAGCTCTTTTGTCGATAGGCTTCTCTAATAATACTTTAATTTTTATAGACGCAACATTAATATCCATTTCATATTCCATAGGTGGTAGCCACATGGTTCTAGGCTCCACATATGTCACTATACATGTATCAGTATCTACTTCAAAACATAAATCATCCTTGTGTTCTTCCACAAGATGGGATAGAATCTTGTACCTCTATTGCATCTTAGTTTAAATTTTTTAAAGTAATCATTCATCACCATGTCAAAATTATCTCCTATACTTTGAATAAAATTATTAATTTGATATATTACCAGTTAATCTTCTTTCCACACTAGTTCACCGATTGTTGGAAAGAAATTATAAAAATAAAAGAACATGCATACTAGAAGTGATCTGAACTTCAGTTTTTTTCAATTTTTACCTTCCTGATTATATTCATGTTGTTAGCCATTTACTTCAACAAGATCTCACATAGATCTATCTTCATGTCCTTCTTTACAATATTGTATGCAATGTCAACTTCTCCACAAGGAACATTGCCTACCCAAGCTGATTGGAAGATTTGGTAAGATATTATGTTTCTTGTGAATCTCATCTCAGGGTCATCAACAATATACAATTTCATACTTCTACCATCCAATTTGGCTTGAGTAAGATCACATTATTTATTCTTGTCTATTTTCTTGTAGGCCCTTTGTCTACCACCGATCGGATATCCAATGAAAATATGCAATACATCTTTTGTGATCTTCACAGGTGCATCGAGCCACATGAACTAATCATGTACTTGGATTAGAACTAGTCTCATCCATTCCTATTTGAATACTATTGGTACATGCATGACATAGACCAAACCCTTGGTTTCCAGATGTATGTGGCAATCCTTCAAATTTCCATTGACACAAATATTTCAGTAAGATGTATCAATTTTCCCTTGACAAATATTTTCCTTGCATTGCAGTAGACCAAGCATGGAAAATTGTGAAGAAAGATCATGCTTATGATCTTATCGAGCTACAGCTGACACAACTTTTTTAGAACCTCACATCAATCAGGAAAGCAAAGAAATTAATGTGTAAGTTTGGTTCCCTGATAGTCTGTATATTTTTCTATGTGAAAAACACTTTTCCTACAATAGGCTATGTAGTATTGAGTCAGGATCGACCCGCGACACTATAGATTAGTGAGTTCATTCAACAATTAGGAGATAATTGTGATTGTGTGGTGGAGAGTTATTTTGTTGAGTTTAAGAAGAAGATGAGAAAGATAAGTAGGATTCATGTATCCATCACAGATAAATTCTATGATGATATATGTTTTCTAGTGGATACCAACAATACTTATATTCAAGCTGTTATACCTAGGGTAGCATGGTTGAGACCATTACCCTATGAAGTTAATATAGATGAGACATCAACAGTTATAATTTCTCTACTTGCAGAAGAGATTGATAGCAAAGCTAGACCTTTTGGAAATTATGAAGAAGCAAAGTCTAAAATTACAATGGGGCTAAAGTCTGCAACCCTAGAGAGGAAAAGAAAGAAACTAGTTAAAAACCTTGAGAAAATGCTAGGCCAAGGAGAAGAGGAGAAAGAAGTTCCTTTATAAGTTACACAAGGTCAAGGTGAGGACTAGTTAAGTGAGTCTGAATAGAGTGAAGAGGAGGTAGTAGAAACTCAAAAGAAGAGAAAAGAGATAATTGCCGAGCCCAGAAAAGAGAAGAACCAGAAACAAAAACCTACTCCTCCTACAACATTAAGACCTAAAACAAGGGCAACTTCAACTTCCACAACTGTCGAGCCACTAAAGAGAACACCAGTAAAGAACACGAAAGTGGAGAGCTTAGGGAAAAGGAAATAGGTACAAATAAAAGTTTTGCTAATAAATCCTAAGAAGAAGCCAATAAAGAAACTAGTGCTACAAAATATGATGATGAAGAAGAAATGACTGATACAAATGAAAATAGAAAATTGAACGTCGAAAAACATAGACATCCAACCAGTGTGGATGAAATCTACTAGAACATGAAGAACACAATAGGCTTAACAGGATTTAAGTTAATTAAATTTGAAAGATTAAGCAAAGCTGGTAAAGAAAAGATTGAAGAAGCTATGATATAAATGTTATGTACATTTAAGATGACACCTTTGCTGATAGGGAATCTAATCCTTGATGAGTTGTTTAGTAAAACTGATGGAAATGGCAATATGTCATTGTGACTGACAGACAGATAAGAGAAGGAACACTAGCATAGATTATGATTAAGCTGACACCAAAGCAGATAGAAAATTTTATGGAGCAACATAGAAATAACTTTATACCTAAGATGAGGGCTTACTCCATATGAAAAATAATATAGAAGAAGTTGTCACATAGAAAAAATGTATGTGCAAGATAATATTTGGATTAATAGCTGATAAGAGTGCACAAAAAGATGAAGGGACATCTAGACAAGTTGAATTGGATAATAAAGAGGATATAGATGAGCCAAAAAACCTTGAGGAAGAGGTAAGGCAGAAGGTAGAAGAGAGTGAATCATAGGAGGTGATCACTATTGAGGATGTACCTAAGGACACATAAGTGAACATTAATGCCTTGACCGAGGAAGAAATTAAAAGTCAAATTCTTATCGAGGCAGCCTCAGATCCCTTTCTACCATCCACCAATCCAGTTCTCATTCAAGTTCATGATTATCAAAAGATTGAGGGTGCATCAACTGTAGACTCAAAACCTTCAAGCTCCCACGCGATCATAGTTGAATTGAAAGTCACACAAAGTACAAGCTCCAAGGAATAGGGAAATCCAGAAACAACAATAGAGAATACACTTGTCGAGGTCAATATTGAAGACAATAAAGGAAAAGGAGAGGATAACATAAAAGAACAAGCAGATAAGTCTGCAACAGAAGTTTTGGGACCACATGGTGAGGAAAAAAAGGATATTGAGCATAAGATAATTGAGGAGCATCAAGAGCCTATAGAAAAAGAGGCTATTCAAGCCTTAGTACAACTACTGAGTAGATGCACACAAGAGCCAAAGAAGAAGGAAGTACATAAGAAAAAGGATAAGTCTCCTAGCACATAGGTCACACTAGATGAAGTTATAGTGATTCCAAAGTGGGACACTGATAACTTAACCTATGAACAAATGAAAATATTACAAGATCTATTGAAGAAGAAGATTAAACAAGAGGAACTCAGAAGATAAAATCAACAAAAGAAGGTACTACATGAGATTAAAGATATATTTGTATAAGCTTTTGAGTTAGATGATGTGAATGAGACTTCACCTATACTAGAAAAATTAGTACATATTGTCAAAAAGGTGAATAGTGATGAGAGTGAAGCTAATGAGAAGCTAATGCAATGGTCTAAAAGAAATTTTGAGACCAAGGTACTTGAGAGGGTCTCCACAGAGATTGTAGTAAAATAGGTAGAACTTTCTGACGTAGTGAATAACTTAGAAGAGGTTGTACAAAATGTTCATTCTCTATACAACCAACTATGCAATATTGAAACATTCACTAAGGACAATCAAGAGCTTATTGAAAAGCTACAATTAGACTTGAAGTCTACAAGAAACTCACTGATCATGGATGCAAGTTCTATCTCTATTCATTTCACTAGACTACTTCATGCCCAAGGAAGATTAGCCAAGTTGATGGCTAATGATGGAAAGATAAGAGCCAAGTTAATCTCGATAGAAATAATGTTGACACCTCATCTAGAGGTTATGTAGAGAGAATTAGCATCAAAAAAGGAGATAGTACTGAGAGATCCTCATCTCTCTATTGTCAAGAGTTTGGTTGATCTAGCTGCTCAACTAGAGATCAAGATATAGGTTTTAGAGTCTGTCAGATTTGGATGGGACAATTCTTTAGCAATGATTATGCAGCTTCACAAACCATTTTTGGATAAGTATCATCTAACCCCAACACCCCAGCAGCTCAAAGTGACAAAAACAAGGGGGAAATGAGTCATGTACATACAAAGATCAAGGGGGATATAGAGTAGAATGAGAAAGGTATGACATACTGTTTTGTAATGTAAATTTATACTCATTGTATGTCAGATTCATGTAAATAAATGTTATGAAGACTAAGTCACAATCTTACGGGGAGTACTCAAGTACTAAGTACTATTTTATTCATGTAATGTAAAGTCATGACAAAGTGTTTTTGCCACTAATGTCAAAGGGGGAGATTATTGATCTCCAAGTCATGTTGTCTATTAGTGTCCAACACTTAGTCATTTTCAAGGCAATGTTAGTCGGTTATCACTGCGATCGAGCCATTCTATTAAGGTTGAGTTATGTATAAACTTGTATTTTGTACAGTTATCGAGCAGTAGTTACTGGCGAGAAAGTCAAAGGTCGCCGAGTACTTCAATAGTTACCAAGTAGTATATATGTTGGGTTGTATAGAAGAGTCAGTGCTGAGCACCAGTATATGGAGAATAGTTTTTATTGAGCATCAGAGACTTCATATGCAGAGTAAATGAGTTTTGATATATATGTTTGTAATGGCACAAACATCTAGGTAAACCATTTTGGCCAACTTATATGCATGATTTAATGATTGTTGAGAGAATCAAGGAGTTAATTACAGACTATTATTTCAATCATTAATCCCTATGTAAGTATTGTAACCAATCAGAAAAAGGGAATGCTTAAGCAGCATAAGTGATGAATCTAGATTGTTGATCTTGATCTAGAAGCTTGATCAATTATGTATATAAGGTGATATAAAAACCCTAAAGCATTGTAATAGAGAAGATCTCTTGTATGCGGATGGAAGTAGTACTTTGACTATTAGATGTAGAGATTAGCCAGAGTGACTGAGAAGAGAAGTGAAGAATAGAACAGAGCAATATTTGATTTTGAGATTAGATAAGTATTGGAAAGAGGAGATCAGTAATTAGCATTTGAAGTGCAAACTAAAGCATCGAGTACTGATATATTCTAGCAAGTGAATCATGGTAAATATCTTAACACAATGGTCCTAACAGACCTTTGTAAATCTCTTAACCGAGTTCTTACTTAGCCGTAAGTTATAAATCCTTTAATCAAGGTAGATTGTATAAGTCTATAAGCTCTTAACATGGAAGACCCTTCACAGGGTAGATCACCAGAAGTGATCAAAACATTGTAGCCCTAAAAAGTGCACTTTATTGCTACAATAGTGAAGATTTGTGGGTGTCATCCCCACCCCAGTTTTACCTTTAAAGGGTTTATGGGTTACCAAATCTTTGTGTTATGTGTTTCATTTCATGGGTGTGATTAGCATGTTAGATTCATTTTAGTTTGAAATATATGTTTATGGTATATGTGTTGAATTAAGTTTCAAAGAGTATAAGTTTGTGGAACTGATTCACCACCCCCCCTCTCTTAGTATATCACTTTCCCATATAAGACTTCCAACAAAATTTATCTATGTTTCAATTTTTTTCTTTCATTTTCTCTAAGGAGATTTATTCTTTTAATTTTTATTCTGCGGAGTACAAAGTTGGTGGGAAGGTGTCCACGAGGGGTGATATTTATAGTTATGGTATTATGCTCTTGGTAATGGTAATTGGAAAGAATCCAACTATTGATATGTTTGTGGGGTGATTGAGACTCCAAAAATGGGTGAGCATACATTTCTAAGAATCCAGTGATGCATGCAAAGACAAAGCACATATCTATTAAGTATCACTACTTGAGGGAACAAGTATAAGAAAAGAAAGTGAAATTGGAGTTTGTGAAATCAAAAGAACAACTTGTAGACATATTTACCAAACCCTTACCTAAGGATACATTTGAGTACTTGAGGACTAGACTAGGGGTCCATCCCTTATCTATTGGTTGAACTAAGGTGATCGGGAGGTTGCATCAACCTATAATTTATCAAAATATTAAATGATGTTGATGCATATTGTTCACACTTTAGGTTTCCTAAGGTTGTGAAATCAAGAGTAAAGAACACTGCATATCGGTAAATGAAGGTACTTGATCTTAACCGAACAACAGATATAATATTTTGGCTACTACAAAGTTGTTTATTCTTTTTGGGATTGTTGTCAAATGGAGAGAGAAGGAATAAATGAAATATCTATCCAGTGGGAGAGTAGAATCATAAGGAGAGAAGAAGATCAAATCTGTAGGGAGAGTCTGCATGGAATGTTGTGTAGTGATTAAACATATTAAATGATAAAGCTAGGGAGAGATTACCAAGCTACAATAGTTACTTATAGAGTTGTAGAACAAATGTTTGGTATTCTATGGCATATTTCATATTGTGTTGCCATCAATGCCAAAGGGAGAGATTGATAACCTACAACTGATTGTATATCTTGATGGAATGAATGTACAAGTGAAATAAAGTTATTAGAGATCATCAAGTCACTAAAGTTATAGGTAAGGCAATTAAATCAATCAATGTATTTTTATTGATGTCAACTAGTTTTGATTGTACTTATCATGATATTTACAAACATATGAAGAAGAAAATGGTAAAGGAATGAGATATCTACATGAAGCTGAGATGGATATGAAAGATATGGCTAAGGAATACATTGGGTAACTTATTGATGAGTCTCTGGCATCATGTTGTTGACTTGATTGTATTACATGATTTTGTTATGTATTGAAGATCCGAACTGAACAAGTTTATGTGGTTGGTAATTGACAGTTACTCTATACACCGAGCTAGTATAGTGTATAACGAGTATAGTATTAACCGAGAAAGTATTCATCAACACATTTTGGTATTGACTGAGTGAAAGAAACAAATAAAGTTTATAACAACTGACTAAATTGATGAGCTAGACAATTACTTATGATTTCAAGGTAAAAGATAAAGTTTGTTATGATGATCTAATGGCCGAAAAAATTCAAGATTGATCAAATGTCCAGAAGGATGAAACTTTTTATAGACACAACTACTGAGGAAGCTTGAAGTAGAAAAATGAATGATTGAGATTAAGAGGCAAAATCTACTGGATGAGAATAAAATGGTTTATGAATTCTATTTAAAGAGACATGAGATTCATTATTGAGTCTCAAGATTATTGAAAGTACAGGAGAATTCCTTTGAAATAACTATTTTCATGCACTGCTGATCAAACATGTTACAAACAGAACCAAGCTGAACTACAGGCATTACCGAGCATTAGGGAATTATTCACCGAGTTGAATAAGTTGGAAGATATGAATGATTGAATTGATTAAATTGATCAGAGGAGATATTTAACCTTAGCATAGATTTGAAAATCTACAAATATTAGTTGTATTTGAATCAGATCATTACTGTATCAGTTTAACCATTGTTACAACAAAATATCTTAACTGACTGGACTTAACAATCATTTTGTATTTCAGTATGACAATCAATGAATGTTGATTATTTTCTTGTTGACCCCATGGTGAATTCTGGTCAAGGGAGAACTGTTAGTGATAAATCCTCTAACTAGGTCACACCTTACATTATGTTTTGTAACCTTTGACAGAGTTGGCTCCTAACCAAGCTCACTTTAGAAGAGTGAATTATTTTGGGTTATCGGTCCCAGATGGTTCTTCCCCTAACATGGTTTCCATGTTAAAAATCTGTGTTATGTGTTTTTGATGTGATTGGATTGTTATATTACTTCACACATTTCTTAACTAGTCAGGTCGGTAAACACAATATTGAATTGACTGTCAATCGATAGATGAAAAGAAAGTTATTATTGATATCTTATCAAGTTGATAGTTTGATTGAAAAGTTTGAATATATACATCTGGGAGTTTTGGGACTATAGGATAACTGGAACTAACTGATTCATCCCCCTCTCAGTTATCTAACATAAAAATGGCCACCTTTCCAAATTCATTCCCTTTGTACCCTATTTTTAGAAGCAAGAACCCCAAAAACAAAAGTCACCTGTCCTAGCCTCTCTAAGGCCTATATATACAAAGAGGTAGATAAAAATTTAAATTATAAAAGTAATGATTTTGAAATAGGCTGGTATCAAGAAAGGCATCTTAAAATGAAAAGATTTTTACCAACCCAAAAATTATCAACATTCCATGCATACTAAAATTAGGGAAACCATCATTACTTCAGTGTAGGGGATTGTTTAATTTCTAATTAGATTTCCATGAAAGGATGATAAATTTTGGCATTCACATTCTCTTCTTCTAGGACAAAAATGTCTCTACAATACTCTACATATCTATTCTTTTTCCTCCAAGCCACAAAGTGTAACTCAAATATGTTATGGAGCTGATCTAATGTGGGCCAGTTCAAATATTCTAGTACCATAGATGTAGGTTCCTCATTCTATTCTTCTTGGATCATTTGAAGCACCATTCTAAAGAGAATTAGTTGAATGTTTTCTGTACAGAAGATTGAACTAAAAAATGACACCATCTTTCCTAAAAAACAAGATTTTAAACTCATTTAATTTCATTGGAAGATGATAATAATTTCCATTTGAAAAAAATTGATTCCACCTCAGTAAATTCATTCCATTACATCTCAACATTTAAGGAACTATGCCTTGTGAGATTGGAGGAAATTTGCATGAAAAGATGAGCCTTACAATTGGACATGAGTAAATAGAGTCACTTATTTTTAGAATATGAGAGGATTGGATGATTTTATAAATTTGGAACATTTCCACATTTGACTAATTGGACAAGGAATCTTAACATTCTGATAAGGATTCTTTAATGTTAACGAGACACAAAAAATTAGAACTTCATAACTCAATTTAAAGTCACAAAATTTCTGATGGTATGCTAAGTTGAAAGGTTTCCTAACATAATAACCATTGAAAAAGGTTGGGGATTTTTATGATTCTAGAGTTTAAATTTTTTTTCATAACCCTACTTAACATAGGAATTTATGATTCAAGAGTTGGCTTTTAATTCACCAATCAACTTATCACTAATGAGGCAAATTTGAAAGTTCAAAATTGGTAAATGTAAAAATTGGACTAGCACATAATAATAATTCTTATTCAACTTCTTAAACTTCTACCTGGGACCTTTCTATGGACACCTACTAGCAAAGTGATTAATTTTTTCACATCTAAACCATTTAAGGGGTAACATACCTTTGTATTTATCAACACCTTTCTTTATATTCCATCCAATTTTCACTTCCGTCTCATCTGAATCATCATTACCATGTCGATCTTCCTCTTTATTTATGGCTTTAAAGTTTGTCTCAAATCTAGTCTTCTTATTTCTAAATTTCCTCAACTCAAATGCAGTTGGGGGCCAAACAATTGATCTGTAGGAAACTTTTGAGGATCATAAATTTCCTCAATTGTCAATATTTTTTCACTATAACTATCTGATAGGGACATAAAAATATTCTACACCATAACATCTTCATTGATGATATTGCCTCCTTGAATCTTGACTTCATTCACTACATTGTCAACCCTTTGAAATTAGCTTATATCTTCACCCTTTTCCATTTTCATATTCTCATAATGGCACTTAGTTGTTACCTTCTTACATATATTAATTATATCATTTCCTTCATAAATTTATTTTAATTTTTTCCAAAATTCATATGCAGACTTAAATGAGATAACCTTAGCCAACATAACTTTAGATAAAGCACTAAAAATTACATAAATTTCTTTCTTATTCTCATGATATATTGTTATTTCATCTTGAGTATTAAGTCCTATTAGACTAATCACCAAAGTTCCCCTTCAAGAGCTGTGATATGTTTTAACAACCTCATGTATCTTCTATAAGTCTAGTGGTTTTATCATGCATTAACAAGTTCATCTTTTGGTGCAACGATAACTGCTGGTTATATTAAGTGGTATGAGAAATTGGTCACAGGTTCAAATCCCCTCAAGTAATGCTGAGGGGTGGACTTTTGGACTAATCATAAATGTCTCCCTTTAGGATTTGTGACATGGTTCAATAGCCTCCTATGATTTCTATAAGTCTAGTATTTGTAACAGGCATTAATAGGTTAATATTTTGGTGCAACAACAACCACTAGTTGTAACAAGGTCATCCTGAGTAAAAACATACTTCATCTCCACATGATTTTAGATGGTGTAACTCATTAAAATCATGTTTCCTCTCATCTTCTCTTTCAATAAACTATAGTTAATTCCATCAAATATAGGAATTCTTAGTTTGTACGTTATCAGATCTACCTCAACGGTTAAGCTCCCTCCAAGAAACCAAAGATGCGATACCAATCGTTAAAAATGTCAAATAATTGAGAGGGGGGAGGGTTGAATGAGTTATTCTTAGAGAAATTCCTTCACTCATATTAAATTGCTAAATATTTAAACCATTAAAAAATTTATAAAAGATATAAACATAAAAGTAGAAAACTATCAACATAATGAACACTAGAATTTATATGGAAACCCAAGATGGAGAAAACCTCAAAGAAGATAATTCTCATGAAATGAACACTAATTAAGGTGAATTTTACAAAGGTTTTACTACTAGTTCTCTCAATGATAGTTGGATCATCATTATTTTGACTAACTACCCATAAAATAAGAAAGACTAACTATCGATACAAAAAGGATCACAACCAATATGAATAGGCTCATTACCAGAATATAAGGAATGAAAATTGAATCCACCACTAAAGTGAATATCACCGATATTCTAGGTAAGTGAATGAAGTTGAGTCCACTTCTAGGGGAACTTTTCTCACATGAGACCCACTTTTGGTAGAAGATGTTTTCTATGGAATTTTAACACAAAATTAAAACCCACTATAGATACGATTGCATACATTTCAAATATAAAATTTTGGTTTAGTTGGACTACTTTTTCTATTTTTTAAATAATATCTAGTAAACATGTGCATATGCATGAAATAACAGGTTTTATTATTTTTATAATAACTATAATTTTTTCACATTTTTACAAAAACAAATTATATGACATTAAACTAAATAAATTTTAATTCACTTTGAAAAAAGAAAATTTTAAAAATGATGAGTTTAGGTCAACTTATATTTTCTGTACACGAGAAGTTTTTTAAAATAGAAATCACATTAGATAAAGAAATAATAAAAATAAATATGCTCGTCAATCTTATGTGTCTTAAAAATCATATCCCAAAAGGATGCAAAATAATAGTTTCATTTAAGTCAAATTAATGTTGTCATGCACGAGCATGGAATGTCTTGAAAAGGTGACTTTTAAATAGTAGTTTTTGGAAACACCTAGTGGAAATCAATTTTTATTATCTGGGTATTTACATAAATTACATATTTAGAAACTAGACTTTCAATAGTAAAATTTTTATTACTAACTATTTCAAATATTCTTGATCTTTAAGTGCTTCTTTTTTTAGGTCAATTGGGATGAATTCTAAAAATTAGAAAAAATCAATTCCACTTTTTGGCCAAAAAGTGGACTTAACTTATTGCTGGTAACCCTGTGTAATACAAAAATGATATAAAAGTTTGTTACTGATTGTATCAACTCACTTAAACATCAATATATAGTTCTTCACTTGTTAGATTCACACTTTGCATAATATTGCATACAAGAAATTCACAACAAACAAAATAATTATTCGATTATACCATGTCATGGAAACAACAAGGTTAGCCAAAATAAATTTGAAATAGGTCACATTGAATCAATCCTCTAGTGGTAAGGATTGAAATGTAGACCATCTCGCTCAATACAATATGCCTCTCACATAAAAACATGCTTCACCATCTCTGAGATCTTTGGTACCAATGGATATGACCTATATGTTACAATTCAAATATATCAATCGAAGCACAATAAACACATCCAAGATAGGAACAAACCCAACGAATGATGATCCACAATATGTTGCATGATAAATGGAAGTAGCACCAACATAAATAAGAGTAAATATTTAAAGAACATCATCTGGTGCACTCTTTTACCGAAGCACTAAAACAACCACTCCTCGTCAATGCATATGATATGTTGATGTTAATGGAAGCCATTAATGATAACAATAATGATATCATCAGCTTCACACTCTAATACTATGACTTGTACACTTCATTCTCACTTGATCATATTAAAGGGTGGAAATCATAGGAAAGGGGGAGATTGCATTGATGAACTACAACTGATTCAGAACCAGAATGAAGAATTTGTAATTCAAGATTACTGAGGAGTTGATGATTAGATATGCAAGATGATTAAATTAGTATTATGTTGTCATTGATGTCAACTAGCTTGACAGTACTTATCTTGTAAGTTACTATACCAACACATCTGAAGGAAGGTGAAAGAGATGAAGAACATAAATATCTACATGAGGAAGATGTATATGATAGATGAGGATAAGGAATACACTGAGTAACTTGTTGATGATTCTATGACTTGATGGAATTGACTTTATTATGTTGCATTCATCTATGATGAAGAATAGAACTGAAAGACACAAAGCAGCGTTGTCGATAAATAAAGCATTTCAGTATACACTGACGAAGTGTAGTGTATACCGAGTGCAGTATTAACTGAGCTTGTGTTCACTGACGCATTTCTTTGTTAACCGAGCAAAACAGAAAGGAATTAAATGATTAGTTTAGCCGATAAAGTGATGAGTTGTAAAGTGTATGAAATTGAGGTAACAGATAATGTTTGTTATGAAGATCGACGGCTAACATAAATCAAAAGGATCTAATGGAGCAGATTGAAACGTGTTACTGACACATCAGCCGAGGGAGCTTAAAGCGGCAAAATCTGATGGAGGAAAAGAAAATGATTTACTCATCTATATAAGAGACATTGGTTTCATTATGAAACGCATGCTGGAAGAAGAAGATACTACAGAATAATCATGTGGAGAAGTTTTTTTTATCATGCTAGTTAATAAGAACCGAGCTGCAGAATAGTTATTGAGCTACAGAGAGTTATTACCGTCGGATAGTAAGTTGATATAGAATTGAATCTGAAGTGTTATATTGGTCAAAAATATTTGAATGAGCTAAACATTGATCTGTAAACTGCAAACTGAAGTTGTATTTAGGTAGATCACCTACTGTTACACATTTAACCATTGTACATAGTTAGATCTCTTAACCGAGTGGACTATGAAAGTCTTTTGATATTTCATTCATAGAGTGAACATTGTTATCTTGTTAACCCTAGAGTGACTACTGGTTGGATGATAACTTCTGGTCTAAAATCCTCTAACAAGGTCACACCTAAAAGTGTGTTTGTAAACCTTTAACAAGGTTGGGTCTTCACCGACCTCACTTCAAAAGAGTGAACAATTTTGGGTTGCCAGTCCCATGTGGTTTTTCACTTTACAGGGTTTCCACGTTAAATCTCTTGTGTTATGTGTTGATTGTGATATTTGTTTGTGATCATACTTTGCATATTACATGTTAGATTTAATTGGTAATTAATACAGAGTTTAGATTGTCAATCAGTAAATACACAGATAGTGGAAGTATTTTATGACTACCGACTTGCAGAAGTAGTAAAATTGTTTTGGATTATACATTTTGAATTGGGACACTGGATAACTGATTCACCCCCCTCTCATTTATTCTAACATGCATCATTTCCCATCTTAATGGGCTTCACTTTTTGTCATATTTGTATAATATTATTCCTCTTCCCAAGACACGTCATCAAAGAATTGATTATAAATGCGATTGGTTTCATGTAGATTAGGAATTATTACTATACATGATCATCATGACATCTCGAATTCTATTTTTTATTTGAATGTCCTCATGCTCTTTCTACTCAAATTTGGAAGTTACATGGAGATATTAATATTCAACCCTTTCGAAATCGTACTTTTATTTTCTTGATTATGCAAAAAACATATTACATGATTGTGTTCCTTTGGAGGTTTTTGATATTTCAACTAAGGTTGAACTTCAAATATTTCTAATTCATCTTCAAGGATAGTTTCTCTATATTCATTCTCATTGAATTTTTCAAAGGTGATAATTGAGACTTTCAACATCCCTAACTAGAAGGACCATCATTATCCTTCACATTTAGTTGCAACGAATATTTAAGTATATTCATCTTTGGAGTTTTATCTATATTAGTTTCTACAAAATTCTAGTATTTCACTTTCTTATTTTTAGGCATATACCTACATGGATTCATACATCAACATCTTTCATAGACAATGAGACACCAAAGTAGGTTTCAGAGATTCCATCTTCATTTTCATGCTTCTATCTTATACAACATATTTAGAATGGGAAACACACCTACGTATATACATGGTTGTGCTTCTTCCTAAGTGAAGACAAGTTATTTGTAAGAATTGGACAATTTATTTTTCTTAAATGATTTACCATTCTTGCACAAAATTATTCAATATGGGGGGACTTCATAGTCACTTTGTTTCTCTCCTGCCGAGGGTCCATCATTTGGATTCTCATTATGGATGTAGTTCTTAAGGGGGTATTAATGTGAGGCCTTCATACATCACTTCATCTTCTTCATATATCTTTTTCAAAGACATGTTTTGTCCCATTATGCTTTTTATGTTGCTCCATTTGTGATAGATAAGATGCATGATCAAGATTAAATTGGGAAAATACTGAAATCTAATTTTTCAAAATTTCATATGTTTTAGTAAATTGCAATTTTGAGGGTCTTCAGTGCATTTCTGGGCAAAAATGCTGCCCGGATATAGGGATGGAACATCATTATTTTTGAAATTTAGTTCAAGATTATTTGAATACTTTTCCAACGCATCAAACAGTTCGTAATTTGGAGCTAGGATGAGAAAGTTATACCTTCTCCAAGCAGACCTAAATTTTATATATAGTTTTTAGATAAATTTTGATAGTTTTAATAGTTTAATTGTAATAAACATTATGATGAATCTTCATTTCAATTCCAAGGGATTTGTGTGACCCTTGGGATCCATCCGACTTGTATAAACTCCAATTTTGAATAGAATGGAGACAGTTTTTGGTTTGCAATCTTGTTGTTCTCAATTTTCATGTTGAATTCTACAATACTGCAGGTATCACACCAGGTATTGTAATCTGGTTTTCATAAATCAGATCAATGCATGATTAGTTGCGTACTCGTACTTAACATGGTCAAGTATCCAAGGTCCTTATGTTGCATCTTTATATTAATCTTGGCATCATTTTCATAATATTTGTTTCTCCCTAGGTTGTAATTAAGGGGGATGTTGGAGTAAATATAGTTTACTATTATAAATTTTACTTAGGATAGCTTAATAACACATGTTACAATCATTTAAAAATATTTATCTTATGTTATTTAATATTTTGCATCTCTCATTTAATATTTGAGAAATCTTTTTATGCCTACTCTATCCTTACTTTATCCAACATTTGTTCATGATAAATTTTTAATACAATCAAGCCCAAAGAGATTTCATAGCATGATATGAATTGTGGAAATCTAACCAATTTGAGTTTGCTGAGCGTTAAGAATAATATATACTCACCCCATTGTACTTATATTCAAGCATCTAAAATCAGTTATATCAAATCAATTCAATAACAATTCATATGATTGCATTGCACGCTCTTGCATTCAATCTCATTGATCTTCATTGCTCTCTTATGGTTGATAGTTTCGTGGTTTGATCCCTTAAAGTCTACAATTTCATGGGATTCTAATTTGTGTGACACTTGTATTATTTTTCTACTCAAATGTCAATAGCATACAAGTCTATAGAATAATCGTTAAGAGCTTGAATGATGTGAGATTATGAAGTATTCTCCATAAGAATTTGAGAAAATACATGTTACGTCCAACAACACACCATATGTTACATTTGTGTGCAACACAACTAAACTAAATAGAAAAGTTTATGTTCTTTATTTTAACAAAAATATAATATTATGAAAAAGCTATATAAGTATCATGTATGCAACCCTATCTCTTTATAAAATATAAACTTAAGAAAACAAAAATAACAAACAATACATACATCATATCTACCATGTCATATAGTATAAACATTGAATGTTCACCTTAACCCTAGATATAAAATTCATATATATATATTTAGTATACCAAATTGAAAAACACATTTATTAATCAGGTAGATCCACGAGTAACAACAAGATGTGAATTTGGCAAAATTTAGGCACTCAACTCAGAGTACACCTTTGAAACTGCCATTTAGAGCTCTTTATGAGGTCGTCAATTCTATATGTTTAGCAAGTTTCCACATATGATGCATCGGAGTATACGGCAAACACATAGTCGTTAGAAGTCGTCAGTCAGAAGGGAAATAACTTCCCCGATAGATGCGGTCGGTTTTTTCGGTCCAACTTAAATGTTACTTTAAATCAACCCTCAAGTTTGAACGTCAAACACCGAAGATTAACTTTTAGCACGAAACATAATAAAAATAACTTTGACAAAATAGGTTTATACAGACTTCTGTCATTGGAATCGATTTAGGCACTATAAATTGTAACCTGCCGTTCAAGAATTGTGAGACAATTTTATATTTCTACGGTTAAAACATGATTAGACACCACTTCACCACTACCGACCCACCGCTGGTCCCGCGCGTTGAGCACTTGCACATCAGATTATATGGCAGACACAAAGCCGTCAGAATTCCTCCAATTTGAACATCAAACGTCAAATGTCAACTTTAATAAAATTTAGTGCAAAGAGGAAACCTAGCGTTTTGTCATTGAAATTGAACTGTCTGTTTTCCTATGGCTAGAAGACATTTAGTAGAGAAGGACCTGCTTTCGTATTTATCAATATTTTCAAAAGCAATAGGAAAACATACAGTTCCATTTCAAATCATCACATTTACCCACTTTTGATGTTGAATACATGTCCAATTATGTGCACTTCAATAAATTTAAACCATAAGCATTTATTGTAATACCTCTTCTATTTTAGATTTGGATGTCTTCGTTCTTGTGTGTGTCGATTGCACAAATAGAGGTTAAATTAATTGGATCAAACTAATTATTAGTCCAATTTAATTTAATTAATATTAGATAGAATATATAATTAATTAATGATGGGAATTAATATTAGGCTGATACTAGTTAAGGTAATTGTTACAATGGGTTCATTGTTGGTTGGGTTAACTACCAAAAAATTAGGAAAGGCTAACTGCAAAAGGCTCACTGCAAGTACAAACAAGTTCATTGCAAGAATATAAGAAATGAAAATTGAATCCACCACTGAAGTCACTATCACTGATACTTTGTAATAAAAAAATTATATTACATCTTGTTACCTATTGCATCAACTTGCATAAACATCAACGCACAAATCTTCCTTTGTGAGATTCGCATTCACTTTGAATAATCTCGCATACAATCACTTCGCAATAAATAAACTCATCGTACTCTTATACCATCTCATGCCAATAACAAGGTTGACCTAAACCAATTTGAAATAGGTCACACCAAAGCATTCCCACAGTGGTAAGGAATAAAACTTAGACCACCTTTCTCAATACAATATGCCTCACACATAACAATATGCCTCAATACAATTTTGAGCACTTGCACATCAAATTATATGGCAGACACAAAGCTGTCAGAATTCCTCAAATTTGAACATCAAACGTCAAATGTTAACTTTAATAAACTACTTGTTAAAAGTATCTTTGACAAAATTTAGTGCAAAGAGGAAACCTAGCGTTCTGTCATTGAAATTGAACTGTATGTTTTCCTATGGCTAGAAGACATTTAGTAGAGAAGGACCTGCTTTCGCATTTATCAATATTTTCAAAAGCAATAGGAAAACATACAGTTCCATTTCAAATAATCACATTTACCTACTTTTGCTGTTGAATACATGTCCAATTATGTGCACTACAATAAATTTAAACCATAAGCATTTATTGTAATACCTCTCCTATTTTAGATTTGGATGTCTTGGTCTTGTGTGTCGATTGTACAAATAGAGGTTAAATTAATTGGATCAAACTAATTATTAGTCCAATTTAATTTAATTAATATTAGAAAAATTATATATTTAATTAATGATGGGAATTAATATTAGGTTGACATTGGTTAAGGTAATTTTTACAATGGGTTCATTGTTGGTTGGGTTAACTACCAAAATATTAGGAAAGGCTAACTGCCAATACAAAAGGCTCACTGCAAGTATAAATAGATATACTTTGTAATACAAAAATTATATTACATCTTGTTACCTATTGCATCAACTTGTATAAACATAAACACACAAATCTTCCTTTGTCAGATTTGAATTCACTTCGGATAATCTCACATAGAAGCACTTCACAATAAATAAAATCATCATACTCTTATACCATCTCATTCCAATAACATGGTTGATCTAAACCAATTTGCAATAGGCCGCACCAAAGCATTCCCGCAGTGGTAAGGATTAAAACTTAGACCACCTTGCTCAATACAATATGCCTCACACATAACAAAACACTTCACCATCTCTAAGATCTTCAATACCAATGAATATGATCTATACATTACAATTCAAATGTATCAAGCAAAGCACAACAAACTCATCAAAGATAAGATGGAACCCAAGAAATGATCCACAATATGTTGCATGATAAATTCAACCAGCACTAACACATATAAGAGTAAATATTTAAAGCACATCTTCTAGTGCACACTTCTACGAAATTACTAAAACAACCACTCCTCATCAATGCATAGGATATGTTGACATCAATGACAACCATTAATAACAAGAATAATGTAGCATCAACTTTACATTCTAGCACTATAAATTATACACTTCATTCTCATTTTATCATATTAAAGAGGGCAAACTATGGGAAAGGGAGAGATAGCATCATTACCCATCTTAGTGGGCTTCACTTATTGTCGTATTCGTATAATCATGTTCCTCTTCCTCAGACACCTTGTCAGAACATTAATTGTAAGTGTAGTAGGGTTTATGTCTTATGAATTATTACTATACATGTTGATGATGTCATCTTGGATTCTCTTACTTATATTGAATAAACTCATGCACTTTCAACTCATATTTGGGAGTTATGTGGAAATATTAGTATTCAACCCTTTCCAAATCATCCTATTCTATCTCTTGATTCTTAAACAAATATATCACATGATTATGTTCCTTTTGAGGTTTTTGACATTTCAATTGAGGTTGCTTCAAATATTTCTAATTCTTCTTCAAAGATAGTTTCTCTATCTTCATTCTCATTGACTTCTTCAAAGGCAAGTATTTAGATTTTCAAAATCCCTCACTAGCAGGACCATCATTTTCATTCACATTTAATTGCAAAGAATATTCTAGTATATTCATCTTTGGAGTTTTCTCTATATTAGTTTCCACATAATTCTAGTTTTTAGTTTCCTAATTTTTAGGCATGTACCAACACGGATAGTGGCATAAAAATCTTTGATGGACTATGAGACACTAAAGTAGGTTTTAGAGATGTCAGATCTTCATTTTCATGCTTCTATCTTATACAACATATTTAGAATGGTGTGTGCACCTACATATATACATGGTTGTGCTTCTTCTTAAGTGGGGACAAGTTATTTGTAAGAATTGGATAGCTTATTTTTCTTGAATGACTTACCATTCTTGTAGAAGATTATTTAATATGGGGGGACTATAGAGTCTCTGTATTTCTTTCCTATCAAGCGTCTATTGATTTGGTTGTCAGTATGGATATTCTTAAATGGGCCTACTAATGTGAGACCTCCATACATCACATGATTTTGCATATCTCTTTTTTGGAGAGGAGTTTTGTCTGATTAGGTTTTCTATGTCTCTCCATTTGTGAGAGATTAACTACATGATTAGTTTTGCATGGGTACCTAACATGGTCAAGTGTTCAAGACCAATATGTTCCATCTTCATATTAGTCTTTTATCATGTTTTATAATATTTTTTTTCTCCCTAGGTTCTAATTAAGGGGGGTGTTGGAGTAAATATAATTTACTCTAATTAAGTTTACTTGGGATAGCTTAATAACACATGCTACAATCATTTAAACATATTTATGTTATGCGTAATTTAATAATTTTCATCTTGCATTTAAAATTTGTAGCAAACTTGCTATACCTACTACCTCCTTACTTTATCCCACATTAGTTGTGTTTGTAGTCTCATGAGTGGTAAGAATTTAATATACTAACCCTTTTTCAGTTATATGGGCATCTGAAATTAGTTGCATCAAATCAATTTAATAACAATTCATATCATTGCATTGCCGGGTCTTGCATTCAATCTCATTGTTCTTCATTTCTCTCTTATGGTTGATAGTTTTGTGGTTTGATCTCTTAAAGTCTTTAGCTTAATGGGCTCCTAATTTGTCCACACCTGTAAATTTTTTCTATTCAAGTGTCAATAGCATACAAGTCTATAGAATAAATCTTAAGAGCTAAAATTTAAAACCTCAAATAATGCGAGATTGGGAATTATTTTCCATCAAAATTTGAGAAGATACTTGTTATGTCTACCGACACACAATATGTTTTTGATTGTTGGTAAAAACATGTTTTAACTGGGGACCCAAAACCCATTACAACGCAGTTACAAAAGATAAGTCATTAAAACCACCTAAGTAAAACAAGGCTCAGAAAACCAGCCTGCTAGCAAACCCGACCATAACACAAAACACCAGCCTATAACCAGTAAACATAAAATAGAACCCAGTGACAAAAACACGGAGAAAGTACAAAACAAAAAATAAGGAAACTAGACATACTCCTACAGAGTTGCCTCCATATCTTTTTTTACCTTAGACATTTTGGTGATGGCCGTATTGAGGTCCAAAAGCTCCATAATCCTCTCCTAGATCTTCTTCTTCTTAGATGACCTGGTGCATTTTCCCAGTCAAGATGGATCCTCATCATCATTGATATCATCAATTTTAATAGGGGAACCAACATTTAACTCCTTCTAGATGTTACTAATGTAGTCAACCGCAGTCCCCATTAATTGGTTGGTGTCCATCATGATCTTCTTGAGGGTGGTCTCCATCCTATCAATCTTCTCCTGTGTCAAGCCCACCGCATCCCTGTTCTCCCTAGATTTGGTCATACCTTCCAACTCTACACCCATTCTTACCTGAATAATGTCCACTTTGGTGAAGAGAGATCTTAGGTTGAGGTTCAGAGTTTTAATTTCATGAAAGAACCATTTGACTAGATGGAAGGAATACATGGACATCACCTTGGCCATTTGCATAACTCCAAAAGGAGGGTCAATTTTGTTCTCCAAATCTTCTCTAAGGAGATGGACATTCCTCTCCTACATATCAACAGTCTTAAGGAAAGGGATAGTTCTGGAAGAGGATAGAATATACTTTTTCTAAAGGGTCTCCTTACCTCTCACATCACTCTCTTTTTTATCCGACACCTCTTTAGTAGCAGAAACATTATTCGGCCAAATGGGGACATCATGGTTCTTAGAAGTGGCATAGTCAACCAAGATAGGGAACTACTAACCCCCAGGATCACTTTGATCACCCAAATCTAGCACAACCTCAATGTTTTTATTCCCCTCTACTTCATTATCACTCCTAGTAGCAGTCAAAGAGTCCTTGCTATCATTCTTAGGCTTTTTTAGAGAAATCCCTTTAAAGTCTGAGAAACCCTCAACACTGGCCCCTTCTAAATCGGTCTCCATACCCTTTTTCTTATCCAACTTCAATTTTTCTGAGGTTGATCCCTCCTTAACCTTAGCCTCCCCAACTCTCTTAGCTAATGTAATGGTAGGCCCACCCTCTAAGAGTTGGGGAGGAGAGGGGTTGAGTTTCACCTTCTTACTAATATTCTCAACAATGATAAGAATAAGCCCTTCATGTAGAATCATCTTATTCTCTTTCCTTTTGTGCTCAATAATGCTCTGTCGAAGGGAAGTAAGCAAAAAAATATGGAAATGAAACCCTAAACTTGTGCCTAAAATGGAAGAGAAGGACAAAGTGGTAAGAATAAGACCTTTTAAACCTTTTTTCCAGAGTAATGTACTCCGTAATGGCCACCATCACCTTGGACCAGATCTCCTTGAAGCTGAGGACATCATATCAGCCCTCAATATATTTAATTAGTTTCTCAGCTTCCTCTTCATCCTTAGGGAAATGGCGAATAGGATTAATAGAGACCTTCGTGTCCCTATAAAATTTTATCCCTTTCAAGCTAAGGCCTGAGACCTCAACAATAAGATCCTCGGTAATTTTAACTTCCAACCCCCCAATGGTAACCGTTCTATCATTCAAACTATCAACAAAATTCTTGGTAACCTCTTCATCAAAACCATGCAATTTCTACATGAAAGTGGTAAGCCCACCTTTTCACAAATTTTTACGAACCTCCTTTTCATCCTTCCACCTCTTGCAGCTCTTAGGTTCATGATGATTTAGGTCCCCTCCCATCCTAACTTCACCAGGAGTAGAGCTACAAAGAAACACCAAAAAATCTTTGAACAGGGCAACAAAGATGAAAAGGAAACAACCTAGCACACCTCTAAAAAAATCATGTTCTCTCCTCTCATTCTTTGGAATGCCAAATCTTTCCATAATGATATAGTCACCCTTATTTCATAATTATCTTGTCATTAATATTATCGAGATGCACCAAATCAACCCGCCTACAATGAATCTTGTCATACACTACCATAGGTTTTAAATTGGCATTAAGTTTGCTACCTCCTTGACATGTCATGATACCATCTGATTTGACAACCAGGTTAGCCAAAGCATCGGCTATCCCATTGGCCTCACGATACACATGTGAGATGAGTACTTCTTGTAAAGTATTAATAATTACAAGAGCATCTTTAATAATAGCTTTGATTGTACATGATGGTTTAGACTCACCCTTGATGCAATTGAGAATGTTCATCGAGTCACCTTCGATCCAAACTTTATTATAATTAGATAAATCAATAATTTTTAATGAAGGAGACCTGCCACTTCTGCCACATGGTTAGATGGAATCCCAATGGGGAGGGCCATCGCAACAATGCAGTTAGCCACATCATCCCTTATCACTCCACCACACCCAGCATGAACTGGGTTTCCTTTAGAAGCCCCGTCAAAATTAACCTTGATACAACCCTTGGAGGGATAGCCAGAACACATTTTATCGCTTCGACTTAGAGGCTTTGGGGGCTTTGTTAGGATTAATACCAGCAAAAACATCCAACTTCCAGCCTAAGGACGCCTCATTGTTCTCCTAAATACTTCTTTTGATTTTATTTTCCATAATAGCTGGGGGAAGTGAGGTGTTTCTGAACACCCTATCATTGTGCTCTCTCCATTTTTTCCAAATGAAATGTGGGGCAATTATATTGCAAAGATTTCTTTCAATACTCACATCAGTATTTCTCCATTAGATAAAGATATCCTACATGCTGCTAGCAAAAACCCAGTGTTGGTTCCAAATGCTAAGGACCAAGTTCCAAACTTCCCACGAATAAGGGTAGAAAACCACCAGGTGGAGAGAAGTTTCTTCCTCCTTCAAACACAAGAAGCAACCATTAACCAACATCATCCCCCTCTTTTCAAGGTTATCCAGTGTAAGAATCTTATTCTGCAAAACCAGCCAATAAAAAAAGGTTAATTTTAGGAATCAATCTTTTGTCCCAAACCTTAGCCCAGAACGGGGGCGGTTCCAATTGGCTCAAGAGGAGAGTAGTAGGAAAGGCAATCATGTAGGACCCTGAGGGATTAGTGGCCCAGACCATAGAATCCTCCACCCCCAACTCCGACCTCTAGACATTGTGGTCCAGCATCAATGGTTGAAGACTATGATCCACCCTAGCCAGATCATCCCAAGACTGATTGCTCCAGTAATTACAAACCCATGGACCAAATCTCCTGTTACAATCTTTGATGAGGGGATGGGCATCGAGGATGGAGGTGAGAGAGGACTTACCAATGTAGTTATCCTCCCAAAACTTAATACTGCAACCACTTCACCCCCATGAGAGCGGTACTCTTAGCTTGCTGGATACTATTCCAAATAGCGGAACCCTTGATCATAACATCAGACTTGAGAAAGTCCATCATGCTTGTGAACAGAAAAAGGTACTTCTTAATGATGATATGGTTCCATTCCTTCTCCTCACCATAGATCTGTCGAATTTGTTTCCCTAGTAAAGCACTATTAACCACCTTAATAGGACAGACTCCCAAACCACCCCATTTCAAGGGTTTACAAACCTTATCCTAGGCCACAAGAGCCAGCCTTTTTCTATCTTCGACTCCAGACCAAAAAAAGGACCTTTGAATTTTCTCAATAATATCAGCAAATTTGACAAGGATTTCCGACACACAATATGTTACGTTTGTTTGCAATACAACTAAATTGAATAGAGAAGTTTATGTTCTCTATTTGAACAGAGATTTAATGTTACGAAAAAGCTACGTATATATCATGTATGCAACCCTATCTCTTTATAAATTATAAACATAAGAAGAAAAAAATTAGCAAACAATAAATACACCATATCTAACAAGTCATATAATATAAACTTTAAATCTTCACCTCAAACACCAAATATAAAACTTATATATATATATATATATATATATATATATATGTATGTATATATATATATGTGTGTATATATATATATATATATATATATATATATATATATATATATATATATATATATATATATATATATATATATATATCTGTGTGTGTGTGGGTGTGATGGTTTTAGCATACCAAATTAAAAAACACATTTGTTAACAATATAGAGGAAATAAAAATCCACGATTAACAACAGGATGTGAATTTGGAAAAATTAGGCACTCCACACATAGTAAACCTTTGAAATGCCCATTTAGAACTCTTTTTAAGGTAGTCAATTCTATATTTTTAGCAAGTTTCCACATATGACTCATCGGATCATATGGCAAACACAAAGTCGTTAGAAGTCGTCAGTCAGAAGAGAAATAACTTCACCGATAGATGCGGTCAATTTTTTCCGTCCAACTTAAACGTTATTGTAAATCTACCCTCAAGGTTGAACGTCAAACAACGAAGATTTACTTTTGACACAACATAATAAAAATAGCTTTGACAAAATAGGTTTATACAAACTTCTGTCATTGGAATCGATTTAGGTACTATAAATTGCAACATGCCGTTTAAGAATTGTGAGAACGAACACCATGGCTATCAAAATGCGTTTCCTTTTGCAGTTATTTGCATTTGTACTGCTGCTTATATTTTACTCTATTGCCACAGATGTCACTGCTTTCCCAAAACATGGTAACTATTTGTAATCATAATTATGTAAGGATTCTAGGATAACACACACCATGGCTCTCAAAATGGGTTTCCTTTTACAGTTATTTCCATTTGTACTGCTGCTTATTTTCTCCTCTATTGCCACAGATGCCACTGTTATTTGTAATCCTTAGGACCAAGTAGATCTCCTACTGTATAATCCTATTTTTGTCTAAAATGAAATTTACAATCTTCTCTGTCTTTATGTAAGGATTCTAGGCTTCTAAGTTCAGTGAATTTTGTATCTGTCTTTATGTAAGGATTCTAGGCTTAAAAGCTCGGTGAATTTTGTATTCTAAATCATAATTTCATGGTCTGTGCAGATGACTACGCTTCACATTTATGCGACTGCTGCAGTACAAACCAACCCACCTGTTGTAGGTGCGGTTAATAATTAAATGAGACGGTGTGAGGAAGAGGGCAAATAAACGATAGTATGTGAAAGGGGTCTATTGCAGCAATTTGTAAATTGTGCTACAAGTTTTTTATGCTAGTGAGATAAATTGAATGGCATCTCAGTACTGTATTTATTATAGTTCTTTGTAATCATTTTATACATAGAATAAAAATGTTCTTTTAAAGATTATCTTGTATGAGAAGATAACATTTTTTTAATGTCAGAATTGTTATAGGATGGCGAGCGGAAGCGGAACTGGTGCATGCGCGGGAGCAGCTAGGGTTTCTGGTGCGGGGGATGCTGAGAGCGACTCAGATGGTGATGATGGAGACCCAAATGGGGGCTTGCTGGTCCTCTCTTTGGGTGGTCTCTGTTTTGGCATCGAGAGATTGGAGGGGGGCTTCTGCTCATACGATGGGTGCTGGGGGTCTCTTGCCGGTGTGGGTTTGTGGAGACAGAGGAGATGCTCTGTCTCTCTTCAAATGGCTAGAGCCTGTTGGTGGTGGTTGTGGATCCCAGTCTGGGATTGGGGTTGGGTCTCTGGCTTGATAGAGTTGGAGATCAGATCTGATTACTCTGAGCCTTTTGTTCTCCAGGGTTGGGTGCTCTGTGCCTTTGTGGGTATGTGGGGTGTCGTCTGCCACATTTCTTTGTTGTGGAGAAGACCTCTGCGTTCTCATGAGGCAAGAGATGGTGGTCAGTTGCAGAGTTTTTTCGGCTGGGTTCTTCTTGTTGTGGTTGTTTCCTGGGACCCTCATGCGTGGGTTTCCTTTTGGGCCCTTTGACTCTTTCATCTTCTGTAGGAGTTTGGTGGTGGGTTTTTCGAATTGGTCCAAATTGGGATCCCTATTGAGGTGGGGTTCCTCACTAGAGCCCTTTGGCAGTGGAAGGATGCTCCCTAGATTTACTTCTCAAACCTATTTCGGGTGTGCACTGTTGGTTTAGGGATGATGAGGAAGACGCTGAGTATGGGGAAAATATTCCCCTTGTCGGTGTTGGGCTGCATTGTGCTGGACGGTGGATCTTCTAGGTTACTGGTTCCTTTTGGGGGCCTTTGGTTTTATGTGATGGCATTTTTTCTACTGGGAGTTGACGTGTGGGTTTTTGGTGGGCTTCAGGCTTTGCAGTGGAGGTCTCCAGGCCTGATGCTTCTGAGGGCTTTGGTCCTGCTTATTGTGACTGCGGTTGCTGGTCATATTGTTGTACATGGCCCTGGCTATTCTTTTCTTGACAACCACAGGATGTCTGGGGGAGCTGACTATATTCTGATGTTCTCTCCCTCCCATGGTTTTACTCTCAGACCTTTTTTGGGCCGGTTTGAGAAGATTTTTGTTTGCACAGGCTTCTGCTCGCCTGCTTTTCCCTTTGCTTTTAATGGGTATGGTGTTAGTCTGTTGTTTTCAGTTTTTAGTGGATCTTCCCCCTTTGGGTGGAAGAGGTAGGGTTTTCCTTTTATCTGGTGGCCAGGGGACGACTGATAGTTTTCAAGGGCTCCCTCTGGTTTGGTGTTTTTGGTTAAAGCAGGCTACTTGCTTGGAGGTTGGTCTCTACCCTATCATTGAGCATCATGTTTCTTTTTCCGGGCATTAGGCTTCGTACACTCAGTCATCTTCCTTCTTCATGGTTCTTATGGAGGTGGATCAACTTCCTATTGAGGTGGAGAGTTCGTGTGAGATCCTGAGGGCGGCTAATTCTCCTATGGAGGTGGAGAGCGTTGGGGCTTTTTGCTTTGTTCCTATTGAGGTGGAACACTTTTCTTTAGAGGTGCATTGGGAGATTGCTACTTGTGTTGTGCTCGACTGTCAAGGCTGTGGTGGGGCTCAAGGTACTGTCAATGTGCAGCCTAAGATGTTGTCATTTTGCACTGTGTTTTGTACTTGGCTACTTTTGGCCTTGAGTATCTCTTTTTCTACTCAGCTTTTGGCTGACTGTGTGCTGAATATGGCTTTCTACTGATTCCTTGACTTTCCTCCTTAACTGCACTTTGGCTATAGTTGTTGTTGCAGTTTCCTTTGTTCTTGTTAATGTGTTGTGAACATGTTCACTGTGACTCTGCTTTGATGTACCACGGGCCAACACCCTCTTGCTGCTTCTTTAATCAAAAACATTTTTTTAATGTCAACATCTCTCTTTTTTTTTCGGGGGGGGGGGGATTTAGATTTGGATGTGGTATCTCTCTTTTTTATTTTTGGGGGAATTTAGATTTAGAAACATTCTATTGTCAATGTAAACAAACGATACTTGACAGGCACATGGAAGACAGTATGTTGTCACAACTTGTCCTGAGCTATCTCTATCAAATAAACTGTGGAATCTTCATTCTTGTCCTGAGCTATCTCTATCAAATAAATTGTGGAATCTTCATTTCTTGTTTTACATCCACAAGAGTTAAATCTACTGAAAGAAATTTGAATAAAAATATGTTTTGATTTTTATGCTGAACCCAAAATAATAGATAAGCACCTTTGAGGGGTGCAAGGATTAAGCTGATAATTTTATATATTTTAAATAATGTAGTTATATTGGTTAGGCTGATAATTTTATATACTTTAAATGATGTCATTGTATTGCTTTTGTCAAAACCTTCATCATAAGATTGTATGCACAAAGTAAAACATTTGGTGGAATAATTGTTTTTTTATTGTTGTACATGTGCAAAATAATTACAGTGTGAAACATTTAGTGGAATAATTTTATTTTAAATGTTCTATAGTGCAACATAATTACATTTTGTTTGGACTGTCATTTGTTTTAGGGTAATTGGGTTATTTTTTGTTAACACTCTTAAATTGAATTAATCTAAATTCACTCTTAATTTATATAATAAAATCAGTGAACACTGATGCTAGGGTGCATCGAACATCGAGATGACTTTTCGAGAGACACTTTCTGGGATGGGCGACAAATGGCCTCAATTTTAGGATGGCACGGGGATGGCGGGGGCACACTAGTTAGGGATGGGGGGAGGGGGTTGTGTTGTATACTACACATATAGAACTTGAAATGTTGGTTATGAAATGATGTTTTAGTGTAACATACCAAATTGAAAAACTTGAACATAGCAAAATTACAATATGAGCCAGAGCCATTGAAAATTGAACATAGTACATACCCAATATTAACATTCAAAAATTAATATGCAAATAGAATTCAAGTACCCATCTCAACAGTGGCATGGTTGTGGAATGGTGGAGGGGGATACTCCAAGTACCTAGTGCAGTGACCTCCTAGGAATTTTTTTTTGTTTTGTGCGGGGAGGGGGAGTTCTCTAAATAAAATTGAAGGGCTCAAAGAAAAGGATAATGAAATCTTTAAAATATATTTAAATGAGTCCTAATATTAAGGCTCAAGTAGTATTATTGAAGTTTAAAGTAATTATTATAATAAAAATATAAACACAATGTTTTTAGTTGATAAATTATTTAAAAATTATTCTAACATTTCTAATTTAAATAGATAATAAAAATATAGAAATATTTAAAAACTTGAAAATTTATGATATGTCTCTTTGTTAATATATTATTATCATAAACCTATTCGACCTAGTAGTTTGTGACACTGTAGAGATATAAAAATCTCACTTCTCCCAAAATTGAACACATGAAGCAATCAGGGAAATAAAATCTTAGGTAAGGAAATGGTTGCATTGCTGATTTAAGCTGTCAAAAACCAAAACCACGACTCTCTCTCGCCACAGAAGAAGTACTATGAGGTGAGGTATTTGGAGTTGTAATAAGTGGCTCATACAGAATGCTTTTTATGTGTTTATTCATCCATCTTTGTCAATCTTACACTTCCTCTTGTACTGCAAAATTTGGTCAAAATTTGACCTTAAATTTAAACATAAAATCATACTCTTAGTTCCCAAGTGTCACCGAGGTATTTAAGAATGGAATGTTTAGGAAGCTATCACTAGTGTTTTGATAAAATAATGTTATGTTTGGAATGTTCATTGTGTATACTTCTTCCATGTAAGGTTTTCATATTTATGTCTTCTCTGCATAACACAATCTCTAATCCGATGGGATTATATTTACTCCACCACTATAAGAATTCCTTCAATAAGTATAGCATAATATTCATTTAAATTTCAATCTAAAAATATTGCTTATTTATCTTTTATCTAAGAGCTACCATGTTATATACTCTTGTTAACCTTAGATTTTTGTTGTCTACAGACTTACAGATTTGATCTATCGTTGCGACTATTATCCCCGCAACTCATTGATTTCTATCTTTGTAATTGACTGACATCTCCTTGTCATGTGTTAAGGTTAACAAGGAGATCTAATGGTTTTTTTAGATGCATTCTATTTTCTAATGCAATTTCACTATAATTGTTATTTTTATACAGTGGTTTCAATTGCATAAATTATGCATATTATATTCATTACCTATTTGGAATGAGAGATTCAGTTTTATTATTCATCAAAGTTATGTTTGTCAGCAAGCTACTCTATGTTTCTTATTTCCTAGCTAGATCTTTGAGTACAATAGCTACAAAATTCTACATGGTATGAGAGCTTAGGTGCTAGGAAGGAGAAATGTAAGTTTTGTTTGTAGGATCTAAAGATTAGATTGGTTTCAAAGAATATAATTTTCAGCCTCTACTCTTCTCATGTCATACAACTATTTCGAATGGAAGTCACAGATTTTACTTCAGCTTAGAAATAAAGGCCTGTATCGAATAGTCATGGCGATATAGATTGAACCTATTCCAATAGTTGAGAAGTCTAAATACTTCAACTACATGGATGAAGCCTTTGGTCTACTATGCTTATCCATCTCTCCAAAATTTTTATTTCATGTCAAAGCATTCACAACTCCAAACTAGGTTTGGACTACATTGGAGGGTCTTTTGGGGGAGCAAGATGAGATGCGAGGTCACATCCTTGAAAATGAGCTCAACTCATTAGATCCAATTTTTTTTGATAATATTCAAGAATTCTTCACACTGCTCAAGGCTTTATTACTTTAGTTGAAAGAAAGTGGAATTGATAAATCCATGGATGAAAGAAAATAATCGTTGCTGTTTTGTCAAAATTGGGCTCACAATATGCTTTGTTTGTCTCTTTTTTCACACAAGAAGGTTTACTACAGGAAGAAGTTGGAAGATGCCCACTCTTGATGCTTTCATCAACTCTTTGATACATGAGAAAGATAAGTTCATAAAGGCGGGTACTTTAAAATTTTCTAAAGCTCACACTCTTGTTGTGTATACGAGCAAGAATAATTTAGAATGTAATCCAAATCAAAGACAAAAATGAAGCTGGGTGAGCCTTGAAATTTTTGTGGTAAGGTGGGATATGCAGTCAATAGATGTTGGATGAGACTAGAGGATTTAAAAAATGATATGCACAAGTGTCAAATTTCAACTCCTAAGTCATCTACATGATAGACAAGCCAAGGTACTACATAGGTCTTGCCTTAATTTCCTCTCTAGTGACACTCATTCCAGTAGACCTCTGAGCTCTCTTCATGCTAATGCTTCCTTGGTTCCATATTTGATTAGCTTTCCTTTTTTGACATTTGGAACTTTTATTTTCAACTAGCAATTTATTCTTGCATGGTTGAGTAGTATTGTTAGGCTCACTCGTACAAGTTTATGTTTCATCAACATCCTTGACTAATAGATGTTTTGTCTTATCTTTTCCATCTATTCATTATTTGAGGTGCCTATGCAGATTATTGTCTTTTGTATCTTTGATTGATAGATGTTTCTCCTTTGTTCACCATCTACTCATTGTTCAAGTAGTTTCATTAGGGGCACTCATATAGATTGATCCTGATCTTCTTTTTGGTTTTTGAGAAATCTCTTCATTCAACACTATGGTGGTTATCTTTCAACAAATGTCCATAGTTTTCTTGTCACAAATAATTTTCACTTGCATCTCTTGTTACTTTTGAGGTGGGTTTTTTATTCCTAATGGGTTTTCCCTCTTTTCTCATTTCTTCACTAATTTTTATTCTCCTAATTAGCCTTAAGAGGGGGTGTTAGCATTTGATTTTTGTTGTCCGTAACTTACGAATTTGATCTATTGTTACAACTATTATTGCCACAACTCATGCATTTCTATCTCCGTAATTGATTGATAACTCTTTGTCATTCATTAAGACTAAAAAGGAGAACTAATGTTTTCTAGATGCATTCTATTTTCTCACCATAATTTTTTTTTTTACAAAGTACTTTTAATTGCATAAATTATGCATATTATATTCATTACTTGTATCGAATGACAGATTGGGTTTTATTCTTTATCAAAGCTATTCTATTTTTCCACAAGCTATGCTATGTTTGTAGGGAACATAATGATCTATGGAAATTTCCATAAGATTTACCATGTGTGCAGGCTAGGTATTATTATTATTAATTTTTTTGTTATCCCGAAACACCTTTCCCAGTTAGGTTTTCTTGTAAATCCCTCTTCTCCAGCTATTATCAGAAAGTGTTATTGTTACTTTTATATATGGTCTACCACAATCATTCAATTTTGATCACTCTTACAAATTGAAATAATGTTGTTAGTCATTTGATTCAGCCAATAACTATTAGCAAAGATAAATTATTTATCATTCAAACATAGTCAACACATACCAAGAACTGTCCAATCACTGTCATGTAGCCGTATCATTCACGTGTTTATTGCCATGCTCTCCCACCTACCTAACATTAATGTTTTAAACTACTCTATGCTATAGTGATTCTAGCATTCAATGTAGATTAGTCTATAAATCAATAGATTGAGCCTAAATTCCTCAAAGCTCATTTTATGAGTTTCTCCAATGTTTCCTAGTTTTTTAACTTGGTATTAGAGCCATGGGAAGAGAATGAAGAGTTTGAATGTATTCTCCAATTTGCAGCTAGCAATGTGTTGCTTTCTTTCTCAACTTTTGTTGGATCTTAGTGTCTGATGTGATATCTATCTAAAAAATTGTTTCTTTTTGTGTATGTGAAAACAATTTGTTTGCTGCATAAATTGTTAACTATGGTGTGTATGCATAATGGACATCTACTTAGATGTTGGAGATGTTTAAGAAAATTTAAATGCATTGTATGAAGCTACCGACCAAAGATTAGTGGCCTGTGGACCACCTCTATGCAAGCAGGACTGCCAGAGAGTGCATACTATATCCTTGTGAGACAAGAGCATGGGAGTTGTCTCATGGCAAGGAGGATATTAGTCATGGAAATTCTTTATATAAAAAACTAAGGAAATTACTAGTTTGAAAGCTGCTACTTTTAAATGGCATATGAAAATGTGATTGGAGGCTGAAGTTTATTGGTGGATGAGTTTCATATATGAAGTTTATCAGTTCAAGAGGAGCTAATGGTGCCAAAAATATTGTTGCAAGGAAATTGTAGAAAATGTACCAGCATTTTATAACAAGACACGGACCAATATAATTGAATATTACGGTATACATCGAGCTAGTATAGTGTATACCAAGTAGAGTATTAACCAAGAAAGTAATCACTGACACATTCTAGTATTGACCAAGTGAAAGAAACAAATAAAGTTTATAATAGTCATCTAAATCGATAAGCTGGACAATTACTTATGATTCTGATGTAAAAGATAAAGTTTGTTATGATGATCTAACGGTTGACAAAATTCAAGATTGATCGAATGGAGAAGGATGAACCATGTTATAGACACAACTATTGAGTAACCTTTAAGTGGCAAAATGAACGATTGAGATTAAGATGCAGAATCTAATGGATGAGAAGAAAATGGTTTATGAAATATATTTAAAGAGACATGAGATTCATTATTGAGTCTGGAGATTATTGACACTATAGGAGAATTCACGTGAAAGAACTATTTTCATGCACTGCTGATCAAATAGGTTAGAGATAGAACCAAGCTGAACTATAGGCATTATCAAGCATCAGGGAATTATTCACCGAGTTGAATAAGTTGGAGGATATGAGTTATTGAATTGAATATTGATCAAAGGAGGTATTTGAGCTTAGCATAGATCTAAAAATCTCCAAATAATAATTGCATTTGAATCAGATCATTACTCTATCAGTTTAACCATTTTTACAACAAAATATCTTAACCGAGTGGACTTAACAGTCTTTTTGTATTTCAATATGACATTCAATGAATGTTGATTATTTCCTTTTTGACCCCATAGTGAATTCTGGTCAATGGAGAACTATTACTGATAAATCCTCTAACCAGGTCACACCTTATAGTTTGTTTTGTAACCTTTGACAGGGTTGGCTCCTAACCGAGCTCACTTCAAAAGAGTGAGTTATTTTGGGTTACCGGTTCCAGGTGGTTTTTCCCCTAACAGGGTTTCCATGTTAAAAATCTATGTGTTATGTGTAGTTGATCTGATTGGATTGTTATTTTACTTCACACTTTTCATAACTAGTCAGATCAGTAAACATAGTATTGAATTGACTGTCAATTAGTAGATGAAAAGAAAGTTATTGTTGATAGCTTACCGAGTTGATAATTTGATTGAAAAGTCTGAATATATACATCTGAGACTTATGGGACTATAGGATAACTAGAACTAATTGATTCACCCCCCTCTCTGTTATCTAACAATTAGTATCAGAGCATTGGTTGCTTGGAAGGAAATTTTAAAGGACTTAAGCTAAAGATCACAAGATGTATAAGAGGGAGGTACCAAAGTTGAACAAAGAAAATATCTTGACATGGCCAAGCAGAATGAAGTTGCATATATCTAGAATTGGAGAATCTGCAATATTTTACTTGAGCAATGCTTACATTTAACCAATGATTAGACCTTTGACTGTTGATCAATTGCGAGATAGACATGAACATAATATGAAAATGATAGATATTGTTGTTGCCTTGACAGATGCTGAATTTGAAGACATCAAGACATGTCCTTCTTCCAAAGCAATGTGGGAAAAAATTTCACTAGTTCACGAAGGAGATGTGAATGTGATGAGAGCAAGAGCTGAAATTCTTATAGGAAAATTTCATGATATGAAGATGAAAGAAGGAGAAAACATTTCATGGTACAGTAACTGAATCAAGGAGATTGTTAATTCTATCCGAGGAGTAGGAGGTGTTATTGATGAAGACATTGTTGTGAGTAAAATTCTTAGAACCTTGATGCATATCTATGCTATTAGAATCTCTACTATTCATGAAATGAGATCAAGCCTAGGTAACACTCTAACACTTGATATCCTTGTTGATAAACTGACTATTTTTTAGTTGAATAACTACTATTACAATATTATTCCAAATATTGAATCTGCATTTATGTCTTCCTTGAAAATTGGTAAATCAAGCAGTAAACACATGATAAGGAATGAGAGTGATAGTGATGAGGATGAACTCAATGAACTTAAATAATTAATGGATAGGAGACTGCATAAAGGTAAAGGAAGATACAAAGGGAAATTACCTTTGGTATGTTTTAACTATAAAGAGATTGGTCACATTGCATCTAGATGTCCTAACCGAAAAGATGATGAAAAAGACAATGAACCATCCGGTGATAGAAAGTTTGACAGGAGAGATAACTGAGATTGCAGAGGCAACCAACAATATGAAAGAAGAAGTAATTGAGACTACAAAGAAAAAGGAAAGAAACCATGTTACCTTATTGAAGATGATGATGACACCGACACCGACACTGATGAAGATATTGGGGTGGTATTCATAGCTTTGAAAGAATATTTAAAAGAGGAAGAAAGGTATGTTGAAACAACACTTATTTCTAAAGTTAGCAAGAATGATACATGGATTATTGATAGTAGATGTACTCATCATATGACTGGTGATGAAGACAAATTTGAATACCTTGAACATTATAATGGTGGATCTGTTAAAATGGGAAATGATACACCTTGTCTAGTAAAAGGATAGGGATCTATCTTGTTGAACAATAAGATTAGATGTGAGAATGCATATTGGGTGAAGGGAATTAACTATAATTTGTTGATTGTAGTATAGTTGAACAACACAGGTCACTGAGTTGTATTTGAAAGTAGAAAGGTGAAAATATTTGATGAGACTGGAAATTTGGTTGGTACTGGTGAACAATCAAAATGTAATATGTTTTTTCTTGACAATGTTACAAGTTCTTATTTATTGGCTAGAACTGAGCATGTGTGGTTATTGCACAAAAGGTTATGTCATGTGAATTTTGACAACATGGTTAGGTTAAGATCAGTAAGAAAATAAAAATATAGAGGCTTGTGGATCTTATCTAAACTTGACCATGTCATGTGTAAACAATGTCAAATGGGAAAAATGTCATAATCTAGTTTCAAGAGAAAGACCTATTCATCTAAAGCTATTTTGGAGTTGGTTCACACTGACTTATGTGATCCTATAAGAACTTAGAGTTATTATGGTGACATATACTTTATTTTATTTTTTGATGACTACTCTAGGATGATAACATTTATGTTTTTGAAAGAAAAAATAGAAGCCTTGAAGATGTTTAAATGGTATAAAGCTAAAGTGGAAAAGGAAAGTGGAAAATAGTTAAAATTCTCAAGATCTCATAGAGGTGGTGAGTCTATTTCTGGTGAGTTCACTAAATTTTGTAATGAGCATGGAATTAAAAGACAAGTTTATGTATCGAGAACACCACAACAGAATGGTATTGTTGAAAGGAGGAATAGATCCATAGTTGATTGTGCAAGAACACTAATGATTGAAAAGGATGTTGTACAAATGTACTGGAGAGAAGATGTTAACACTATTGTATACACATTGAACCAAGTACAACTAAAGAAAGATTCAAATAAGACACCTTATGAGTTATGGATATGGGTACACACTGAATGCAAGTTATTTCAAAATATTAGGAAGCAGATGTTACATTCTGAAAGATGATAGAAATAGAAAATTTGATTCTAAAGGTGATGAAGGAATATTCTTAGGATACTCTATGAAAAGAAAATCTTACAAATGTTTGAATAAGGTTTCTAACAAAATGATTGAAATTGAAAATGTGAGAGTTGGTGAGTTTGTTGAGAAAAATGATGAAGAAAGAAAAAAGGACCTATAAGAATATGGTAGATTCACATACATTCAGCAACCTGACATTCTACTCAAGCCACAGGTTAAAGTTACCGAGCAACAGGATATTGATGCCGAGCATCAGCCTATAGAGACCAAAAATTAGGAATATGTTAGAATAATTGAGAGGGGGTGAATTAGTTAGATCATTTATCCTATAGTCCCAAACACTAATATGTACCTTACAAAACAATTCCAACAAATTATGTAGCTTGGTAACATAAAATATCAATCTGTTTGTCCCGTTTACCGATTACTAGTAATTATTTAAACTATGATTACCGACTAAATCAACTATGCATTATGTAAAGTATGATAGCAAACAATCATAAAAAATAACATATAACACAATGATTTAACATGGAAACCCTGCTAAGGGAAAAACCACCAGGGACCGGTAACCCAAAATAATTCACTCTTCTAAAGTGAGCTTGGTGAAGAGCCAACCCTGTCAAAGGTTACAATGCACACTATTAGGTGTGACCTGGTTAGAGGATTTATCACTAACATTTAACTTTTGACCAACATTCACTATGGGGTCAACAAGATAACACTTTACATTCAATGAATGTCATAGGGTAATACAATAAGACTGTTAAGTCCACTCGGTTAAGATATTTTTTGAATCAATGGTTAAACTGATACAATACTAATCTGACTCAAATACAACTCAATTGCAAATATTCAAATCTATGCTAAGCTCATAAAAGTCTCTGATCATTAATCAATTCACTTCCTCAATATTTCTCAACTTACTTTCACTCGGTAAATAGTTCTCTGATGCTTGGTAATGTCTGCAACTTGGGTCTTTCAATAACCAGTTTGATCAGGGATGCATGAATATAGTCTTCATGCCAAATCTCTGCAGTTTCCTTCTTTCTGGCATGTTTCAATAATGAAAGTCATCTCTTATATAGAGAACTAAATCATTTTCATATCAGCCATTAGATTTTGCCTATTAATCTCCTTCGTCCATTTTTCCATTTAAACCTTCCTTGACAGATGTGCCATTAACATGTTTCAATCTCATCCTTTAGATCATCTTTGAATTTTGTCAACCGTGGATTTCATAACTAACTTTATCCTTAACCTCGAAATCATAACAATTTCCAGCTCATTAAATTTAGTCAGTTGTTCTTAGCATTTAATGTTTTCATCCATACTTGGTTAATATAGAAATGCATCGGTGATAACTAGCTAAGTAGCTCGGTTATTACTGTCACTCGATATACACTGCACTGGCTCAGTGTATACATAAATCTTTAATTACCAACCACATCGACTTGTTCAATTTAAAATCTCTTCTTCATAATAGATTAATGTAACATGCTCAAGTCAACAATATAAAGCCATAGACTCATCAATAAGTTAACCAATGTTTACCTTATCCTTATCAATCATATCCATCTTTTCCTCATGTAGATATCTCTGTTCTTCATCTTTTCTTCCTTCAAAGTTGTTCAGATGTTTGTAACTAACATGATAAGTACTGTCAAAACTAATTGACATCAATGAAAATATATTGAACTATTTAATCATCTTACATATCATTTTAGTAGCTCGGTGATCTCTAATCACTATTTCTTCAGTTCATTCAAATATTCAATCAGTTTTAGTTCATCAATCTCTCCCTTTGGCATTGATGGCAACACAAGAAATATGAAAATATGTCATACACATACCAAACATGTATTCTCCAACTATGTAAGTAAATTTTGTAGCTTGTTAAGCTCTCCCTAGCTTGATATTTAATATGTTTAATCACTACAAAACAAAACAACATTACATGCAGACTCTCCCTATGGATTTGATATTTTTAGTTCTCAGCTTCTCTTTGTTCTCAGCAATAGATATTCAAGTCTCTCTCCCTTTCTGCAATATCTCTCCCTATTTGTGTTCTTACTAACTAATTTTCCATATTTATTCTCTCTCCCTTTGATAACAATGCCAAATAAAATATACAAACAACTCTTCAACAACCAAGTAATTCTCTGTTGTTCAATTCATATCAGATATCTTCAGTGTACTGATAAACAAATTTCTATTCCAACTTCTACAATATTTCACAACCTTAGAAAAAAAACTAAAGTGTGAGCTATGTGCATCAACATAAATGATCTTCTGATAAGTATAGGTTCATGCAACCTATAGATCACCTCAGTGACTGTAGATAGGGGATGAACCCCAAGTCTAGTCCTCAAATATTCAAATGTGTCCTTCGGTAAGGGTTTGGTAAAGATATTAGCAAGTTGTTCCTTAGATGTTACAAATTCCAGTTTCACCTGCTTCTCTTGAACTTGTTCCCTCAAGTAATGATACTTAATAGATATATGCTTTGTTTTTTAATGCATCACAATAATTATGGAAATATTTATAGCACTAGTGTTGTCACAATATATAATCACTGGGTTAGTGATTACCTCATTCATTCTGTCCAACACTTTTTTAATCCAAGCAAAATTTAAAAAAATTGCACCAGCAACAATATACTCTACTTCAGCAGTAGACTAAGAAATGCATGCTTGTTTCTTTCTTATCCAAGTCACAAGCCTTTCTCCTAGAAAGAATGCTCCACCGGTTGTGCTCTTCTGGTCATCTATGTTTCCAGCCCAATCTGCATCGTTGTAAACTCAGAGTTCAAATTTGCCTTCCAATGTATACCATAAACCATAGTCTTTTGTCTCCTTCGAGTATCTCAAAATTCTTTTAACTGCAACCATATAGGAATCTTTAGGATTGGCAAAACTTCTTGCCACAATTCCATCATCATGTGCAATATCAGGCCTATTGTGTACAACATACATCAATTTGCTAATCATAGATTGATATAGAGTTTGATTTACTTATGTAGATTCATCATCCTTTGTCAATTTACATCCATTTACCATCGGTGTTCCTACTGGTTTTGTCTCTTCCATGCTAAAAGTTTTCAACACTTCTTTAATGTATTTTGATTGAGTGATAAAAATCTCATCATTCTATTCTATAATCTACAAACCTAGAAATAATTTAATCTCTCCAAACATATACATCTCAAATTCTTTTCTCATTTCATCAGCAAAAGATTTTCAAATCAGATCTTGTCCATGAAAGATTATATCATCAACAAATATGTCAGCAATCAAAATATTATCATCAGATTCTCCTTTCATGTAAAAATTACTATTTTCACTAGTTCTTACAAAGCCAATACTGATAAGATAAGCATGCAGTCTTTCATACCATTCCCTCAGTGCTTGTTTCAGTCCATACAAAGATTTGTGTAGTCTACATGCCATGTTCTTATGATTCTAATCAATAAAACCTTCCAGTTGTTCTATGTACACCTCCTCCTCAAGAATTCCATTCAGAAAAGATGATTTCACATCCATTTGATATACTTTGAATCTCTTATGTGCAACATATGCAAGTAATATATGGACTCCTTCCAGTCTAGCAATAGGTGCAAAGGTTTCTCCATAATATATACCTTCTTCTTGTGCATATCCTTTGCAAACAAGTCATTCCTTATTCCTAGTGACCTCACCATATTCATTTAACTTATTCATGAATATCCACTTAGTACCAATAACATTTTTATCTTTTGGTCTAGGTACTAATGTCCATGTCTTATTCTTTTCAATCTATTCAATTTCCTCATTCATAGCATTGATCCATTCCTCATTTTCAAGTGCATCCCTAACATTCTTAGGTTCAAAATCACAAACTATACATGTGTTTGTCTTAACTTGCTTCGGGTCATCATGCCATCTTTCTTATCTCCAATGATCTGATCTTCTAACAAATCTTGCTAGCACTTGATCTCTTCTTTGCCCATCATTTAGTTTAGGTACATTTTCATGCTCAGTAGCTTCTTCCTGATTATCGGTTTGTATTTGCTAATTTTCGGTAGTATTTTGCTAATGCTCGGTAGACTCAGCCTATGGCCTTGGTAGATAATATGGATCTTCAACATAAGTAAACCTACCATAGTCTTCTAGTCCATTCATGCTTTCTTCATCATTCTTTTTAGCAAACTCATCAGCTCTTACATTAGCACTTTCTATCATTTTATTAGTAGCCCTGTTCAAACATTTATAAGTTTTACTCTTAGTAGAATATCCCAAAAATATTCTTTCATTACCTTTAGAGTCAAATTTACCATTCCTATCATCTTTAAAAATATAAAACTTACAACCAAAGATTCTGAAATAACTTACACTCGGTGTGTATCCAAATCATTACTCGTAAGGTGTCTTGTTTGTGTCTTTCTTTAGTTGAACTTGGTTCAGGGTGTATACTGTTGTGCTAACTACCTCTCTCCAGTACATTTGTGCAACATTTTTCTCAATCATCAATGTTCTAGCACAATCAACAATAGATCGGTTCCTCCTTTCAATAATTCCATTTTGTTGCGGTCTTTTAGGTGCAAAAGCCTACCTTTTGATTCCATCCTCATTACAAAAGTTAGTGAATCATTAGAAACAAACTCACCTCCTCTATCAAACCTTAAGCATTTCAATTCTTTTTCGGTTTCTTTTTCAACTTTAGCCTTATACCATTTAAACAATTTGAATGCCTCAGATTTTTCTTTTAAGAACATAACTGTCATCAATCTAGAATAGTCATCAAAAAACAAAACAAAATATCTATCACCATAGTAGCTTTGAGTTCTCCTAGGACCACATAAGTCAGTGTGTACCAACTCCAAAATTTCTTTAGATGAATAGTCCTTACTTTTAAAACTAGATTTGGTCATCTTTCCTTTCTGACATTGATGACACATAACATGATTAGGTTTGGTTAGACTAGGAAATCCTCTAACTTTTCTCTTTCTACTGACCTTAATCATGTTATCAAAGTTTACATGACATAACCTCTAATGCCATAACCATGCATCTTCATTCTTCACCAGTAAATAAGAAGTTTTGACATTGTCAAGATAGAATGAATTACCTTTTTATTGTCCTCCAGTTCTGACAATATTTCCATTTTCATCATAAATTTTCACCTTCTTTCTTTCAAATGTAGCTCGGTGACCTGAGTTATTCATTTGTGCTACACTCAAAAAATTTTAGTTAAGTCCTTTTACCCAGTATGCATTATCACATCTAATTTTATCATTCAATAAAATAGACCCTTTTCCTTTAACCATACAAGGCGTATCATTTCTCATTTTCACTGATCCTCCATTATAATGCTCAAGATGATCAAACTTATCTTAATCACTAGTCATGTGATGTGTACAACCATTATCAATGATCGAAGTATCATTCTTACCAACTTTAGAAATAATTTTTGTTTTGACATACCTTTCCTCCTCTTCTGAATCATCTTTCATTGCAACAAATACTACTTCAATATCATCATTAGTGTTGGTGCCAGTATCATCTTCTCCAACAAGGTAACATGCCTTTTTGCCTTTATCTTTGTAATCTTGGTTGTCTTTGTTGTAGTGTCAATTTCCTCTATAATTCCTTTTGCCAAACTTTCCATCACCAGATCAGTCATTGTCTTTATCTTCCTCTTTCCTGTTAGGAGATTGAGAAACAATATGGCCAACATCTTTACCATTAAAACAAGCTAAAGGTAACTTTCCATTATACCTTCCTTTACCTTTTTGTAGTCTATGGGCCATAAGTGTTTCAAGCTCATCAAGCTCATCTTTAGTGTTACTGTCACTTTCATTCTTTATATTATGCTTACTGCTAAATTTACCAATCTTAAGAGATGACATAAAATCAGACTCAACAGATGGTACAACACTATTGTCAAAATTAATCAGATCAAAATTTGTTAACTTTCCAATCAGACTATCAAGAGTAAGAGTGATATTAGGTGCAAACCTCATTGCATGAATAGAAGATATTCTGATTGCATAGAAAGGCAACAAGGTTCTCAGTATCTTACTTACCATAGTATCTTCAGATATAATACCTCTTTCTCCTTGGATAGCATTGACTACCTCTTTGATTCGATTTGAATATTGTGTAATGTTCTCTCCTTTTTTCATCTTCATGTCATCAAATCTACCTCTCAAGTTTTTAGCTTTGGCTCTCATCACATTCACATCACCACCATGAACTAGAGAAAGTTTCTCCCATAGTTGCTTTGCTGGAGTGCAATCCTTGACATCCTCAAATTCAGCATTAGATAGAGTAGCAAAAATCTCTATCATAGTAATATTGTGTTCATGTCGGTCTCTCAACTGATCACGAGTCAAAGGTCCAACAATCGGTTGTAAGTAGCCTTTGTCAACTAAATTTATAGAAGATTCTCCGATTCTAGATATGTGAAGTCTCATCTGGCTTTGTGATGTTGTAAAGTTATCTTTGTTTAGCTTCAGCATTTCCCTCTTATATATCTTGTGATCTTTCTGCTCAAGCCCTTAACACTTTCTTCCAAGAAACCAATATGGTCTGATACCAATTGTTACAATAAATAAGAGGCACATGAATCAGCTAGATCAGTTATCTTACAGTCCCAAACACTAAGATGTACCTTACAAACCAATTCCAAAAAATTATGCAGCTCGGTAACATAAACTATCAATCTATTTGTCTAGTTTACCAATTACCAGTAATTATCAAAATTATGATCACCGACTAAATCAACTATGTAGTATATAAAGTATGACAACAAACAATCATAACAAATAGCACATAACATAGTAATTTAACATGGAAACCCTGCTAAGTGAAAACCCACATGGGACCGGTAACCCAAAATAATTTATTGTTCTGAAGTGAGCTCGGTGAAGAGCCAACCCTATTAAAGGTTACAATACACATTGTTAGGTGTGACCTAGTTAGAGGATTTATCACTAACAGATAACTTTTGACCAGAATTCACTATGTGGTCAACACGATAGCACTTTACATTCAACGAATATCATAGGGTAATACAATAAGACTGTTAAGTCCACTGGGTTAAGAGATTTTTTGAATTAATGGTTAAACTAATATAGTACTGATCTGATTCAAATACAACTCAATTGCAAATATTCAGATCTGAGCTAAGCTCATAAAATCATCTGATCATTAATCAATTTACTTCCTCAATATTTCTCAACTTACTTTCACTCGATAAATAGTTCTCTGATGCTCGGTAATGTTTGTAGCTCGGTTCTTTCAATAACCAGTTTGATCAGGCATGCATGAATACAGTCTTCAAATGAAATCTTTGCAGTCTCCTTCTTTCCAACATGTTTCAATAATGAAACTCATATCTCTTATATAGATAATTAAATTGTTTTCATATCATGCATTATATTTTCTCTTAATCTCCTTCGTCCATTTAGTTTCTTAAACATTCCTTAGAAAATGTGTCATTAACATGTTTCAATCTCATCCTTTAGATGATCTTTGAATTTTTTTCAGTCATGGATCTCATAACTAATTTTATCCTTAACCTCAAAATCATAACAATTTCCATCTCATCAAATTCAGTCAGCTCTTCTTAGCATTTGATGTTTTCATCTATACTCAGTTAATATAGAAATACGTCGATGATAACTAGCTAACTAGCTTGGTTATTACTGTCACTCGGTATACACTGTACTGGCTCGGTGTATACAAAAATCTTCAATTACTGACCACATTTATTTGTTCAATTTTAAATCTCTTCTTCATAATAGATTAATGTAGCATGCTCAAGTCAATAATATAAAGCCATAGACTCATTAATAAGTTACCCAATGTTTACCTTATCCTTATCTTTCATATCCATCTTTTCCTCATGTAGATATCTCAGTTCTTCATCTTTTCTTCCTTCAATAGATGTTCAGATGTTTGTAACTAACATGATAAGTACTGTCAAAAGTAGTTGACATTAATGACAACATATTGACTAATTTAATCATCTTACATATCATTTCAGTAGCTCGGTGATCTCTAATCAATGTTTTGTCAGTTCACTCAAATATTCAATTAGTTGTAGTTCATCAGAATAAGCTACTAAGGAATATCTTGATCCTACAATGACTGATGAACAAAGAAGAGAACAAGTGTTAGTAAATTTTTTGAGGAGACACCATCCATAGAATCAGATTATTGGTGACAAGAAAGATGGCATGATGACATGAAGTAAGTTGAGAAACACCACATGTTTAGTTTGTGAATTTGAACCTAAAAATGTTAGAGATGCACTTGAGAATGATGAATAGATTAAAGCAATGAATGAGGAAATTGAGAAAATAATGAAGAACAAAACATGGACATCGGTACTGGGACCGAATGATAAAAATTTTATTGGAACCAAATGGATATTCACAAACAAGTTGAATGAAAATGCTGAACTCACTAGGAATAAGGTAAGACTTGTATGTAAAGGGTATGCACAAGAAGAAGTTATTGATTATGGTGAGACCTTTGCACCAGTTGCAAGACTTAACAGAGTTAGAATATTTCTTGCATATGCTTCCCACAAAGGATTCAAAGTATATCAAATGAATGTCAAATCTGTATTTTTGAATGGAATATTTGAGGAAGAGATATACATTGAACAACCTAAAGGTTTTATTGATCCAAATTAGAAAAACATGGTATGTAAGTTGTACAAAGCACTATACGGACCTCAACAAGCACCGAGAGCATTGTATGAAAGACTACATTCATATCTTATTAGTATTGGATTTGTTAGAACAAGTGACAACAACAATTTATATTTAAAAGGTGAAATTGATGACAAGATTCTTATTGCTGAAATTTTTGTTGATGATATCATAATTGAAGGACATGATAATCTATGCAAATCATTTGCTAATGAAATGAGAAAAGAATTTGAAATGTCAATGTTTGGAGAGATTAAATTCTTTCTTGGTTTCCAAATTCTTTAACAAAGTGAAGGGCTATTCATTACATAATTAAAGTACATCAGAGAAGTGCTGAAGACCTTTGGAATGGAAGATTCAAAATCACTTGGTACACCGATGGTCACATGATGCAAATTGGAAAAGGATGATCAATCAACCGAGGTAAATCAAACATTATACAAATCAATGATTATAAATTTGATTTATGTTGTGCATAGTAGATTCGATATGGCACATATAGTTGAGATTGTAGGAAGATTTTTTTCTAATCCTAAACAATCACAAATGAATTTTGTTAAGAGGATTATGAGACACTTGAAAAACACAGAGAATTATGGTTTATGGTACAAGAAAGAGGGAAATTTTGAACTACAAATTTACATCGATATAGATTGGGCTCAGAACATTGATGATCAGAAAAGCACTAGTACCGATAGATAATTATTTTTGGGATAAAGATTATTTACTTGGATAAGAAAGAAACAAGGATGCATTTCTCAGTCTACTGCTGAAGAAGAATATATTGCTACCACAACTAAATGTTCAAAAATTGCATAGTTAAAACAAATTTTGAAAGGGATGAATGAAAAGATCACCAATGGAGAGTGATAATATATTGTGACAAAACAAGTGCTATAAAAATTTCTAAGAATCCAATGATGCATGCAAAGATAAACCACATATCTATTAAGTATCGCTACTTGAGGGAACAAGTACAAGAAAGGCAAGTGAAACTGGAGTTTGTGAAGTCAAAAGAACAACTTGTAGACATATTTACCAAAGCCTTACCTAAGGATACATTTGAGTACTTGATGACTAGACTAGGGGTCCATCCCCCATCTATCAGTCACTAAGGTGATCGGGAGGTTGCATCAACCTATAATTTAACAGAATATCAAATGATGTTGATGCATATTGTTCACACTTTAGGTTTCCTAAGGTTGTGAAATCAAGAGTAAAGAACACTGCATATCGGTACATGAAGGTACTTGATCTGAACCGAACAACAAAAATAATATTTTGGCTACTAAAAATCTGTTTATTCTTTTTGGCATTGTTGTCAAAGGGAGAGAGAAGGAATCAATGAAATATCCATCCAGTGGGAGAGTAGAAGCACAAGGAGAGAAGAAGATCAAATCCGCATGGAGAGTCTACATGGAATGTTGTGTAGTGATTAAACATATTAAATGATAAATGTAGGGAGAGATTATTGAGCTACAATACTTACTTATAGAGTTGTAGAACATATGTTTGGTATTCTATGGTGTATTTCATAGTGTGTTTCCATCAATGCCAAAGGGAGAGATTGATAACCTACAACTGATTGTATTTCTTGATGGAATGAATGGACAAGTGAAATATTGTGATTAGAGATCATTGAGCTACTAAAGTGATATGTAAGGCAATTAAATCAGTCAATGTATTGTCATTTATGTCAAATAGTTTTGATTGTACTTATCATGATATTTATAAACATATGAAGAACAACTTGGTAAAGGAATGAGATATCTACATGAAGATGAGATGGATATGAAAGATATGGCTAAGGTATACATTGGGTAACTTATTGATGAGTCTATGGCATCATGTTGTTGAATTGATTGTATTACATAATTTTGTTATGTATTGAAGATCAGAACTAAACAAGTTTATGTGGTCAGTAATTGAAAGTTACTCTATACACCGAGCTAGTATAGTGTATACCGAGTATAGTATTAACCCAGAAAGTATTCATTGACACAATTTGGTATTGACCGAGTGAAAGAAACAAATAAAGTAAATATAACAACTAACTAAATTGATGAGCTCAACAATTACTTATGATTTCAAGGTAAAAGATAAATTTTTCTATGATGATCTAACAGCTAAAAAAATTCAAGATTAATCAAATGGAGAAGGATGAAATGTGTTATAGACACAACTACTAAGGAAGCTTGAAGGAGATAAATGAATGATTGAGATTAAGAGGCAAAATCTAATGGATGAGAAGAAAATTGTTTATGAAGTCTATTTAAAGAGACATGAGATTCATTATTCAGTCTGTAGATTGTTGACAATGTAGGAGAATTCATGTGAAAGAACTATTTTCATGCACCATTGATAAATTAGGTTACAAATAGAACCAAGCTGAACTGAAGACATTACTGAGGATCAGGGAATTATTCGTGCCGAGTTGAATAAGTTGGAGGATATGAATGATTGAATTGAATATTAATCAGAGGAGGTATTTGAGCTTAGCATAGATATGAAAATCTACAAATATTACTTGTATTTGAGTCAGATCATTATTGTATCAGTTTAACCATTGTTATAGAAAAATCTCTTAACTGAGTGGACTTAATAGTCTTTTTGTATTTCAATATGACATTCAATGAATGTTGACTGTTTTCTTGTTTATAGTGAATTCTAGTGAAGGGAGAATTGTTAGTGATAAATCCTCTAACTAGGTCACACCTTACGTTGCATTTTGTAACCTTTGATAGGGTTGGCTCCTAACCAAGCTCACTTCAAAAGAGTGAATTATTTTGGGTTACCGGTCCCAAATGGTTTTTCCCCTAACAGGGTTTCCACATTAAAAATATATGTGTTATGTGTATTTGATGTGATTGGATTTTTATATTACTTCACACATTTCATAACTAGTCAAATCATAAACATTGTATTGAATTGACCGTCAATTGGTAGATGATAAGAAAGTTATTGTTGATAGCTTACCAAGTTGATAATTTGATTGAAAAGTTTGAATATATACATCTAGGAGCTTTGGGACTGTAGGATAACTGGAACTAACTAATTCACTCCCCTCTTAGTTATCTAACATAAAAATGGCCACCTCTCCAAATTCATTCCCTTTGTCCCCTATTTTTACAAGCAAGAACCCCGAAAACAAATGTCCCCTGTGCTAGCCTTTCTAAGGCCTATATATACAATGAGGTAGATAGAAATTTAAATTATGAAAGTAATGGTTTTGAAATAGACCGGTATCAAGAAAGGCATCTTAAAATGAAAAGAGTTTTACCAACCCAAAAATTATCAACATTCCATGCATACTAAAATTAGGGAAACCATCATTACTTGAGTGTAGGGGATTGTTTAATTTCTAGTTAGATTTCCATGAAAGGCTGATAAAGCTTGGCATTCACAATCTCTTCCTCTAGGACAAAAATGTCTCTACAATATGCTACATATCTATTCTTTTCCCTCCAAGCCACAAAGTGTAAGTAAAATATGTTATGGAGTTGATCTAATGTGGGCCAGTTCAAATTTTATAGTACCACAGATGTAGGATCCTCATTCTATTCTTCTTGGATCATTTGAAGCACCATTCTAAAGAGAATTAGTTGAATGTTTTCTGTATAGAAGAATGAACTAAAAAATGCCACCATCTTTCCTAAAAAAAAAGATTTTAAACTCATTTAATTTCATTGGAAGATGATAATAATTTCCATTTGAAAAAAACTTGATTCCACCTCATTAAATTCTTTCTGTTACATTTCAACAGTTAAGGAACTATGCCTTGTGAGATTGGAGGAAATTTGCATGAAAAGATGAGCCTTACAATTGGACAGGAGTAAATAGAGTCACTTAGTTTTAGAATATGAGAGGATTGGATGATTTTATAACTTTGGAACATTTCTACATTCAACTAATGGGAGAAGGAATCCTAACATTCTGATAAGGATTCTTTAATGTTAGGGAGACGCAAAAAACTAGAACTTCATAACTCAATTTAAAGTCACAAAATTTTTGATGGTATGCTAAGTTGAAAGGTTTCCTAACATAAGAACCATTGAAAAAGGTTGGGTATTTTTATGATTCTAGAGTTTAGAAAATTTTTCATAACCCTACTTAACGTAGGAATATATGATTCAAGAGATGGCTTTTAATTCACCAATCAACTTATCATTAATGAGGTGAATTTGAAAGTTCAAAATTGGTAAATGTAAAATTTGGGCTAGCACATAATAATAATTCTTAATCAACTTCTTAAACTTCTACTTGGGACCTTTCTATGGACACCTAGTAGCAAAGTGAACAATTTTTTCACATCTAAAGCATTTAAGGGGTAACATACCTTTGTATTTATCAACACCTTTCTTTATATTCCATGCAATGTTCACTTCCATCTCATCATTAAATCGTCATTACCATTTCGATCTTCCTCTTTCTTTATGGCTTTAAAGGTTGTTTCAGATCTACTCTTCTCATTTCTAAATTTCCTCAACTCAAAAGCAGTTCGGGTGCCAAACAATTGATCCCTAGGAAAATTTTGAGCAACATAAACTTCCTCAATTGTCAATATTTTTTCACTATAGCTATCTGATAGGCCATAAAAATATTATACACCATAACATCTTCATTGATGATATGGCCTCCTTGAATCTTGAATTCATTCACGACATTGTCAACCCTTTGAAATTAGCTTTTATCTTCACCCTTTTCCATTTTCATATTCTCATAATGAAACTTAGTTGTTATCTTCTTAGATATATTAATTATATCATTTCCTTCATAAATTTCTTTTAACTTTTCCCAAAATTCATATGTAGACTTAAATGAAATAACCTTGGCTAACATAACTTTAGATAAAGCACTTAAAATTGCATAACTTTATTTCTTATTCTCCTAATATATTGTTATTTCATCTTGAGTATTAAGTCCTATTAGACTAATACCAAATTTCCCCTTCAAGATCCATCAAATGTTTTAACAACCTCATGTATCTTCTATAAGTCTAGTGGTTTTATCATGCATTAACAAGTTGATATTTTGGTGCAACGACAACTACTAGTTATATCAAGTGGTATGAGAAATTGGTAACAGGTTCTAATCCCCTTAGGTAATGCTAAGGGGTGGAATTTTGGATCTATCATAAATGTCCCCCTTTGGGATTTGTTACATGGTTCAACAACCTCCTATGTTTTCTATAAGTCTAGTATTTGTATCAAGCATTAATAGGTCAATATTTTGGTGCAACAACAACCTTTAGGTGTAACAAGCTCATCCTGAGTAAAAACATACTTTATCTCCATGTGATTTTAGATGGTGTAACTCATTAAAATCATGTGTCCTCTCATCTTCTATTTCCATTAACTATAGTTAATTCCATCAAATATAGGAATTATTTCTTTGTACGTTATCAGATCTGCCTCAATGGTTAAGCTCCCTCCAAGAAACCAAATCTCTGATACCAATTGTTAAACATGTCAAATAATTTTGAGATGGGGGGGTTGAATGAGTTATTCTTAGAAAAATTCCTTCACTTATATTAAATTGCTAAATATTTAAACCATTCAAAAAATTATAAAAGATATAAACATAAAAGTAGAAAACTGTCAACATAATGAACCCTATAATTTATGTGGAAACCAAAGATGGGGAAAACCTCAAAGAAGATAATTCTCATGAAATGAACACTAATTAAGGTTAATTTTACAAAGGTTTCACTGCTAGTTCTCTCAATGATAGTTGGATCATAATCAATTCGACTAGCCACCCATAAAATAAGAAACACTAACTGTCGATACAAAAAGGATCACAACCAATATGAATAGGCTGATTACCAGAATATAAGGAATGAAAATTGAATCCACCACTAAAGTGAATATCACCGATATTCTAGGTAAGTGAAGGAAGTTGAGTCCACTTCTAGGGGAATTTTTTCACATGAGACCCACTTTTGGTTGAAGATGTTTTCTGTGGAATTTTATCACAAAATTAAAACCCATTATAGATATGATTGCATACATTTAAAATATAAAATTTTGGTTTGGTTGCAATACTTTTTCTATCTTTTAAATAATTTCTAGTAAACATGTGCATATGCATGAAATAATAGGTTTTATTATTTTTATAATAACTATAATTTTTTCACATTTTTTCAAAAAAAAATTATATGACATCAAACTAAATAAATTTTAGTTCACTTTGAAAAAAGGAAATTTTAAAAATGATGAGTTTAGTTCAACTTATGTTTTTTGTACATGAGAAGTTTTTTAAAATAGAAATCACGTTACATAAAGAAAAAAAAATGCTCATTGTTCTTATGTGTCTTAAAAATCATATCCCAAAAGGATTCAAAAAAATAGTTTCATTTAAGTCAAATTAATGTTGTCATGCACGGGCATGGAATGCCTTGAAAATGTGACTTTTAAATAGTAGTTTTTGGAAAGACCTAGTGGAAATCAATTTTTATTATCTGGGTATTGATATAAATTACATATTCAGAAACTAGACTTTCAATAGTAAAATTCTTATTACTAAATATTTCAAATATTCTTGATCTTTAAGTGCTTCTTTTTTTAGGTCAATTGGGATGAATTCTAAAAATTAGAAAAATCAATTCCACTTTTTGGCCAAAAAGTGGACTTAACTTCTTGCTGGTAACCCTGTGTAATACAAAAATCATATAAAATTTTGTTACTGATTGTATCAAATCACATAAACATCAATATACAGATCTTCACTTGTTAGATTCACTTACTTTGCATAATATTGCATACAAGAAATTCACAAGAAAAAAAATAATTGTTTGATTATACTATGTCATGCCAACAACAAGGTTAGCCAAAATAAATTTGAAATAGGTCACATTGAATCAATCCTTAGGTGGTAAGGAATGAAATGTAGACCATCTTGCTCAATACAATATGCCTCTCAAATAAAAACATGCTTCACTATCTCCAAGATCTTTGGTACCAGTGAATATGATCTATATGTTACAATTCAAATATATCAATCAAAGCACAATAAAAACATCCAAGATAGGAACAAACCCAACGAACGATGATCCACAATATGTTGCATGATAAATGCAAGTAGCGCCAACATGGATAAGAGTAAATATTTAAAGAGCATCATCTGGTGCACTCTTCTACCAAAGCACTAAAACAACCACTCCTCATCAATACATATGATATGTTGATGTTAATGGAAACCATTAATGATAGTTCAATAATGATATCATCAACTTCACACTCTAATAATATTACTTCTACACTTCATTCTCAGTTGATCATATTAAAGGGTGGAAATTATAGGAAAGGGGGAGATTACATCATTTCCCATCTAAATGGACTTCACTTTTTTGTCATATTTGTATAATATGGGTATGTGCAAGATCATGAGGGGCCAAAACATGGCGATGTAAAAAAATCCACTTTTCAGTCGTCCAAAAGCGCATGAAAATGTATGTTGACTTTTTAGTAGGCCTGGGTGTTAGTACACCTCGGAAAACTTGACACCAAAGCACAACCCTAATCGGGTACCTGATATTTTTGAGTACATGAAAAAATGGAGGGAGTAAATGCAAAAATTGAACTTTAATATATAATGTTTAAATATGTATTATATATAATTATATATTAATTTATATATTTTATATTATAATATCTTAGGGGTTTTAAATTGTATGTCATATATATTTTATAAATTAATATATTTTTTATATATTAATATGTATTGTATATAATTATATTTAAATATTAATAAAATCTATTGGCCTCGGCCTTTTACCGATTAAAAAAACAAAAAATTATCTTTAACATTTATATTATATAAATATATGTACAAATTACACACACACACACACACACACATATATATCGTTTAAGGGGTATTATGTAAATATTTTAATATATTTTTTAATATATATTATATATATAATTATATATTAATATATATTTTATATTGATATATTATTTATATATTAATATGTATTGTGTTAATATGATTTAGAACAACAGAGAGGGGGGGTGGTGAATCAGTTGTTGTCAGGTCCTGATGTATAAAACAATCTTAAAAACTTATCCTTAAATCAGATCCAAAACCAAAACAAACTTGGTCATCACTGATTCAATAATAGAAACATCTAACAATGCAGTCCACTACCTAGCTATAACTTAACTTGCAAAACATAGTAATGTTCAGATCAAAACATAAACCACTTTGTAACATGCTACTATTATTTTCACGCTTCTAAAGTGAGCTCGGTAAAAAGCCAACCCTATCAAAGGTTACAATACACACTGTCAGGTGTGACCTGGTTAAACGATTTCAATCACCCTGTTAAAAGTGAGCCTAGTCATAGGACTTACATACACTCCATTAGAATGCAACCTTGTTCAAAGGATTTAACATATGACTGTTAGGTCAACCTCTGTTAAAAGGATTTTGACTATTACAATGGTTAGAAAGTAGCAGTAGTATTATCTGAAAAATATACAACTCACTTTGCAAATATCAAATCTAATTCCGTACACTAATGTTGTTTTACTGACTTTGAAACTTTTCCATTTCCATCTCTGATCTGCTCGGAACTTTTCTTCAAGCAATCACCATAATTCTCCTTCAACCTTTTCTTCTTATTTAGTCAATAAAACTTTCTTCTTCTAGCATTGTCTGTTCTCCATGTACATACATATCAAAATGCTTAGGTTCCCTTATATTTTCCTCGGTTAGGTTAACTCATCTTTTGCCCCTCAATCTCAATCATAGATCTTAGGGTTAGGTCAGATTCATTGAATCTACCCGCTTAATGTTCTTCGGCTCCTTTTCTAAAATCATCTCAAATCTCTTAAAGATTTACAATAAAACATTTTACAATGCATAAAATGCTTCCAAACAATCAATAAATTAAGTCAACACGTATTACATAATCCAAGAATTCAAAAATGTCGGCTCCAAAATTAAATTCTCTTCAAATATAAAATTGCTGATGCTCGGTCAATACTGTGATTGTCAACTCTATCTTTATGTAGAAAGCTTAGTCATTACTAAAACTATTTCCTCGGCTTACACTAGCTTCCTTGGCAATTTACTGATGCTTGGTCGACACTAGAATTTCGCTTGACATATACTAACTGGTTGACACTAACATCACTTGGCTTAAACATGATTTTTCCATGCTTTGCTTGGTTAAGCCTACCAGTTTAGTCTTCAGTCTTACTAAGATAAACAATACATTATCTCATCATTGTGCAACATAGTCAAGTACACTTTGTAGTATCAAGATAACTCAACCTTTCCCTAGGTGCTATTATTACCAACCTTACTTAGCCCCTTAGCAACACTCAAATAGATATAGTACTTTCCTAAGTAGCAACATTCTTACCAATTAAGGTTTGACATCAATGAGAATACAACAATTATTTCAATTGCAATTTCCAACAATCTCCCTCTTTGGCATTGATGGAAACACCATATGATATCACCTGAATAACACATGGATTACCAACCAATCCAAAAACTTATCTATCCATTAGAAAATTATTTATAATATCCTTAGCTTCATTCTAATTCAGAATCATGTAAGCCTCACTTCTGTGACCGTCAGAAGTATTCAGATCTCCCTCTATCCCGATTCTTCATTTCAGTTCATCATCCTTATCTTCAGTTCCATCAGTTCATCTCCCATTTACTTTTTAGTATCATGTGTTATCATATCAGTACATCTCCCTCTTTGACAAAAATGCCAAAGCAACAACTTAAAACATACTTCCATCAGATGTAGATAATATCTTTGTAGCTCAGTGTTTCTCCCTCTATCATCTTGCTTATGACTGATTCCTTATCTTTGCTTCTCTGTACAACTCTAGGCCAGCCCTAAAGTGTGACAATCTTCTGCATCAATTTGTCAAATTTTTTGTTGTAGCACATTTGATGCAGTGCTCCTAGCTTGTCTAGGCAGCCTCGGTTAGGGGAGGAACCCGTAATTGACTTCTCAAATACTCATGAGCTTCTCTGGGTAAAGCTTTAGTGAATATGTCTGCTAATTGTTCTTTTGTATTCACATATTCCATTCAGACTTCTTTGTCTTGTACTAATTCTCTCAAGTAGTGATACTTGAATGCAATGTGCTTGGTCTTAGTGTGCATCACTGGATTCTTAGAAATATTGATAGCACTTTTGTTGTCACAGAAAATAACAACAAAATCAATGATTTCCTCTTTCATGCCTATCAACAATTGTTTTATCCATACCAAATTTGAACAGTTTACTGTAGCAGCAACATACTCGGCCTTGACAGTAGATTGGGAAATGTAATTTTGTTTCTTGCTCATCTAGGAGACTAATCTCTATCCAAGAAAGAAAGCTCCACCACTAGTACTCTTTCTATCATCTACATTTCCTGCCCAATCAGCATCTGTATAAACTCAGAGTTCAAATTTTTCATCCTTCTTATAATATAGACCATAGTCAGCAGTTCCTTTTAGGTATCTCATAATTCTTTTCACAACCATCATATGTGTTTCCTTAGGATTGGCAGAGAATCTTGCCACAATCCCAATAGCTAATGCAATCTCTGGTCTGCTATGTACAACATACTACAATTTTCCAATCATGGATCTGTACGGAGTCTGATTCACTTTTGTAGCATCATCATTCTTAGATAACTTTTGTCTAGTAACCATGGGAGTTCCCACTGGTTTAGCATCTTCCATCCCAAACATTTTCAGTATTTCATTAACATACTTAGACTGTGTAATGAAAATTCCATTCTTCCTCTGATATACTTGTAAACCAACAAAGAATTTGATCTCACCAAACATACTCATTTCAAATTCAGTTTGCATTTCATTTGAAATTTTTTTACATAATGCATCTTGTCCACCAAAAATAATGTCATCAACAAAATTTTTTGCCAACAGGATACCTTTACCTTCTTCATCCTTCATGTACAAATTGCTTGTGTCATTTGTTCTTGAAAATCCAATTTGTATCAAGTAGTTGTGCAACCTCTCATACCATGCTTTGGGAGCTTGCTTCAATCCATATAATGCTTTGTTCAGTTTGCACACCATGTGTCTTCTGTTTGGATCAATAAAAACTTCTGGTTGTTCTATGTAAACTTCTTCTTCTAGTATACCATTAAAAAATGCAGACTTGACATCCATTTGATATACCTTGAAATCTTTATAAGTAGCATATGCAAGCAAAGTTCTTACTCCTTCCAATCTAGCTATAGGGGAAAATGTCTCCCCATAATCTAGTCCTTCTACTTGTGCGTAGCCTTTGCATACCAACCTAGCTTTGTTCCTAGTGATTTCACCATTTTCATTCATCTTATTCCAAAACACCCACTTTATTCCTATAACATTTTTATTTTCAGGTCTCGGCACTAGAGTCCAAGTATCATTCTTCTCAATTTGGTCAATTTCTTCATTCATTGCTTGTATCCAATCTTCATTATCCAATGCTTCTCTAGTTGTCTTCAGTTCAAATTCACATAGTAGAGATGTTGGATCCTTAGTCTTACTTCTGGTTTGGATTCCAGTATCTTTGTCTCCAATTATCTGTTCAGGCTTATGATGTCTTCTTACATATTTTTCCAAAATAGGTTCAGCTGTTCTCTCCTCTATTTCATCATGTTCCTCAACAAGATTGTCAGATTCAACTTCAGAATGCTCGACAACCTCCACCTGATACTCAATAGCATTTTCTTGTAGCTCAGCATGTTCTTGTTCTCTCTTGGCACTATTTTCTTGATACTCGATAGCTTCTGTCTGTCACTTGGCATTGCTTATCCGAGACTCGACATCAGGTGCAAGTCTATTACTTTCCTCATCTTATTTTTCAATGTACACAAAAGATCTATAATCTTCTGGTTCTCTTTTACTGTCAGCTTAATTTCTTTCTGCATACTCATCAATTTTGACATTCACACTTTCCACAATTTTGTTAGTGTTAGAGTTCAAACACTTATAAGCTTCACTTTTTGTGGAGTACCCTAGGAATATGCCTTCATCACTCTTAGCATCAAACTTTTCATTCCTAGTGTCTTTTAATATATAGCACTTACTTCCAAAGATTCTAAAGTATTTAACACTCAGTGCATGCCCATAACATAGTTCATATGGTGTCAGATTTGTACCTTATCTGTACCTGGTTGAGAGTGTAGATAGCAATGCTTATAGCTTCTTTCTAATATTTCTATGCCACATTCTTTTCAATCATCAATGGCCTTGCACAATCCAAAATAGATCTATTTCTCCTTTCTACTATACAATTCTGTGGAGGTGTTCTAGGTGCAGACATCTATCTTTTAAAACCTCTATCATTGCAAAATAGATTAAATTCCTTTGATGTAAATTCTCCACCTCGGTAAGATCTAAGACATTTCAGGTTCCTACCTATCTCCTTATCAACCTTAGCCAAATACCACTTAAAGAATTGAAAAGCTTCAAATTTTTCTTTTAGAAACATCACATGCATCATCCTAGTATGATCATTAACAAATAAGATAAAGTATCTAGCACCACAGTAACTTTGTACACCCATAGGTCCACAAAGGTCAGTATGAACCAAATCTAAAATGTTTTCAGAAGTAAAGGATTTGCTCTTGAAACTTGACTTTGTCATTTTTCCTAACTGACATTCCTTACACATCACATTCTCAGGTTTCTTCAATCTATGTAGACCTCTTACCTTTTTCTTCTTACTTATCTCTACCAGATTGTCAAAGTTAACATGACACAACTTTTTATGCCATAACCAAATATCATCAAGTTGAGCAATCAAACATGTTTCTTCAGATAGGTCAAGATAGAACAAATTACCTCTAGTCTGATCACCACTTGCAATCAGTTCTCTAGTAGCATCAAATATTTTAGCTTGCTTGTGATGAAATTCCACTCGGTAACTAGTTTTGTTAAGCTAAGCAACACTTAACAAATTGTAATTAAGACCTTCAACCCAATATGCATTTTCAAAAGATATCTTATCATTCAGTTTAATCAAATTTTTTCATCTAACAGGACATGGTGCATCATTACCAAATTTTACACTTTTACCTCTGTAATGATGTAGGGTCTCAAACTTATTTTTGTCACCAGCCATGTGATGTGAACAACCACTATCAATAAAACATTTATCATTCTTGTTCACATAGGATATCAATGTAGTTTTCTCATCCTCATTATATTCATCTTTCATTGCTACATAGACTACCTCAATTTCAAAATCATCACTATCAGTGTAAGTCTCTTTTTCAACAATGTAACAAGATTTCTTACCTTTTCCTTTGTAGTCTCTATTCCATTGGTAGCTTCTGTCATCTTTTCTATCTTTGTGTTTTCTTTTCCTTTCATCATCTTTATCCTTCCTTTCAAGACATCTAGCAGCTATATGACCAACTTTATTACATGCAAAACATATAATAGGGAGTTTACCTATATACTTTCCTTTTCCCCTTCTTAGTCTTCTAGCCATAAGAGCTTCTAGATCTTCTAGGTCTTCATCAGAAGTGTCACTGTCACTTTCACTATCACTATCACTTTCACTTTCACTTTCACTGATGCATCTTTCTTTTTCTTTCATTGGCTTGTTCAGAACTAGCTGTGACTTAAAAGAAGATTCAACATTTCCAATGCTTCCAACCATGAAATTATCATAGTTAGAGAGTTCAAAAGCATTCAACTTACCAACCAAACTTTCCAAAGTAAGCACATTAGCAGAGTTACATCTAGATTCCTGAATAGCTAAGATCTTAATAGCATATATAGGATGCAGGGTTCTTAGTACTTTACCAATTATAGTTTCATCATCAATAGCCCCATTTGCTCCTCTAATAGCATTCACAACTTCTTTTATTCTACCACAATATTGTGCAATCTTTTCACCTTCTTGCATTCTCATTTCATCAAACTTACCTCTAAGACTCTCAGCCTTTGCTTTCAGAACATTCAGGTCACCACCATATTTCCTTGCAAGAGTGTCCCACATATCCTTCATAGTTGTGCAGTCCTTAATGTCCTCAAATTTTGGGTAGCTTAGGGCAGATGCAATTTCTAGCATTGCCTGATTATGTTCTTGCTTGTCTCTCATTTCTTCAGCAGTCAAAGGTGCGACATGTGAGACATAACTATTCTCAATATAGTACTTTGCAAAGTCACCAATACCGGCCAGATGCAACTTCATCAAGCTTTTCCATGCAGGGAAGTTTTCTTTGTTTAGCTTCGGTACCTCCTTCTTATACATCTTGATCATTTGCTTCAAGCCCCTTTAAAATTGATATCTTTCAACACTAATAATAAGAAACAAAGCTCTGATACCAATTGTTAAATGATTTAGAACAAAAAAGAGGGGGGGGGGGGTGTGAATCAGTTGTTCTCAGGTCCTGATGTATAAAACAATCTTAAAAACTTATCCTTAAATCAAATCAAAACCAAAACAAACTCGGTCATCACTGATTCAATAATAGAAAAATCTAACA